>OOFJ01028165.1:2278-22765 GCA_900323375.1 Benthosema glaciale
AGGGAGAAGAGCTGATTGGTGATAAGACGCACATAAAAGATGCTGATAATCCATTTGTCTATAACCCGTTTCAGCAATTTAGGGAGGTTGTTGGTAAATGAAAGTGGTTCACACAGATCGCATCATCTTTATGGATTTATTTATTATATCCCCATTAGCTTGCTGTACATGACAGCAGCTACTCTTCCTAGGGTCTCAAAACCATCATAATAAATTAGGGATGTGCCGATGAGAAATTTTGTCCGATCTCGATATCCGATATAATTAATCGGTGTTATGGCCGATAAGCGATATTACCGATTCGATATGATCTCATTCTGTATTGAAAAAATATATAATAATTTTGTCCATTCTGAGAAATACATGTATCAGGGTGTCTGCACTGCAGGCTTAGGCAAGTGAAATTTAACTTTAATACCTTTTTATATTTAATTTAATTTAATTGTGAGCTTATAAATCTGTTCAAGCTGTTACTTTGGGCGTGTTTATCTGTAAAGACGGACCGATTAATAGGACCGATTAATTAATCGGTCTGATTGATTAATCGAACCGATACCGATTCATCTAAAAATAACTAAAATCGGCCGATACCGATGTGTTTGCCGATTAATCTCCCATCACTATAATAAATATTATGATGATTTTTCATGTCATTACATACACCATTCATACAACACTACAATACAAGTTAACACAAAACATCACCTCATAGCCTCATCATATGTCTAATACATTTGATAGCTAGCTCCAAGTGCAATTGAGTCTTCACATTGACATCAAAATAAATACCATATTATATCAGGATCTGTATACATCTCCTTTACATCTCCTGGGTGAACAAAAACAACTTGACTTTTTCTTAAAACTCATATAGCCACTTTCAATCAGTAATGAGTTCCATGCTAACATTGTAAAGTAATGTACTGTTCTTTGTTTAACATTTGTTCTACGTGACGGGAGCAGGAACCGCCCCTCTGATGCCTAGTAAAATAATTATGTATCTGAGAACAATGATAAATTCTTACAAATTATTGGTGGGGTTTTATTTGTGATTATGATTATGACAAAACACAGTAATGTATAATCCAACCTCCTTTAAACACTTAACCACACTAGATCATTGTTCATTGTACTTATTCTTGTTCGATATGGGCACTATACGAGCTGCTTTGTTTTGGGCCACCTGTAATCTGTTCAAATTACTTTCTGTTGTGGTGTTCCAGATCACTGCACAATCTAAATATGATAACACTAATACTTACAGTACTAATTGTTTGGTTAGGTAGGCAAGTATTTCCTACAATGTTTTATAGCACCAATAACTCTGCCCATTTGCAGGGGATGACAGCAGTAACGAGGGTGAGTGTGAAGAGCAGGGCGGAGGAGGGGACGGAGAGAAGGTGGAAAGGGAAGGAGAGGAGGGGGAGTTGCCTGTCGTTCCTGAGGAATCCACATCCGACACGGAGGTGACACCACCGGGGGAGAACGACGTGGAAGATGAAGAAGATGCGGAGGAACAGCCAAAGAGTGATGGAGAAAGTGCAGAGATCAGCTTTCCAGATACAACCATCTCCCTCTCTCACTTGCAGTCCAGCAGGTGATATTTTATTTTCAGCTTGGCATTAGCTCATTAGCTACAAATGTACATATGTTTCTGCCTAACAAACACACTTCTTGACTTCCTATCAGTTGAGTTTTACATGAATTCTGTACTTTCATAGTTGAGCCTTATTTATATGTCCTCGTACAATGGTGTCACACACCGAAAATAGCCGATCTACAAGTAGCTCTTGTAGCTCTATTCTCTACACAGTCTTGCGATGAGTATTAATCAGGCTTTAACCGTCACTGTATCTACTAATTGAATAAAAAAATATCTTTTTGCAGGACCTCACAGAATGCTGGGTTCAAAAAGGAAGTGACCACTCAGGTAATCGGTTACTATAGTCACCTGCACACAATGGTTGTCATTCATAATAGCTTTAAATCTTGAAGCAAACATGCACTTTCCAAATCATACTTTTACCATAATGTTATTTCTTCTCTCCCCTTCAGCCTGAAATAGACACACAGGGGACAAAACACATCACTGCCAAACAGAGAAGGTGAGATAATGGGAACAGAAACACAACACCCCAGCATGGCTTACATTGAAGCATAAAGTTCATTCTTCTCCAATTCCGTTACAGTACACAACACCTACTTTAATGAGGTACTACACCACTTCCTGCTGCTGAGACAATTAGATGAGCTTAAGTAAAGTGGGAGAAATCCTTTCTCAGCTTATCGCAGGAAACTCATTGCAGACTTCTCCATATCAGATCTGCTCAGTTAAGCTACAGTAATAGTCCATTTAACCTCTTGGGGCATGTCTCTGTCCTCAGGGAGGATAAGAAGAAGCAGAGACCAGGAGTTGCTGAGTGCCAGGCTGAAGCTGAGGGTATATCCCAGGACTCGCCGACTGGCCCGTTAGCCAACCAGGGAGCCCAGGGCGGGGGAGGACCCTCCCAGCATCCCCCCAAGAGAGGTCAGAAGGTGAGGGAGAAAGTAGAGTTTTTTCTTCTTTTCTAGTTTGACAATGTTACACACTGCTAACACAGCATGTGTTGTCTGCCTGTGTAACATAAATGTTGTATCATGTGATAAATTACGTGATATTGGATCGGTACATAGACTTGCCGCACAAGTATGAATTAGACTTAAGATGATACCTTAATATGTATCCACCTGTGTTTGTGGGTGATTCCAGAACAAACTGAAGAAGATGAAGGAAAAGTATGGGGACCAAGATGAAGAGGACAGAGAGCTGATGATGAAGCTACTTGGGGTGAGATCTTTCTATTTGACCACAATATGATCTGTAAATTCACTTTTTAATATCGCAGCCTGGATACAAAATGCATTCTGTTGAGCAAGGCACTACATCCTGAATGTACCATTCTTCCTCTTCCTCTTTTAACAGTCAGCTGGTTGCAAGGTGGAAAAGGTTGCAAAGAAAGGGAAGAAGGGGAAAGGGAGAGAAGAGCCTGCTAGGAAAGCCCCTCAGAAACCCCCCCAGAAACCCCGCAGCATGGAGGCTGCTGTGAGGAAGCCAGAGCAGACAGGGGGAGTTGAACACATGGAGGAGGGACAGCCTGCAGAGGAGGGGGTTGGAGCTGAAATAGAGGACAAGGTAGGAGATGACGAGCTCTCCTGCTGAATGTCAAGTAGACCCAGTACTGCATATCTGAAATATCACATGATGCCATTTGTTACGTCACAAAACCAGCTGAGAGCAATGCCATCAATGTTCTGTCTGAGCCCACAAGATGCAGTTTGTCTATTCTAATTACCCAATGTCCTGTCTTTCAGGAAGATGATGTTGACCCGGATAACCCCGGAGCAGAGGTGCATAACGTTATTTTACAGTGCAAACAATAGTGTTATGAACTCAGAGAGGCTAGCAAAGACATCTTTTATTTATAGTTTATTCAATTCATGGTACGTGTTATATCACTGGCAAGACACATGGGATGTTGAGTTGTGTTATTTGACCTTTTAGTGGCAATATGTCATTGTCCTGGGTGTGTTTTGTGTTGATTTCCCAGGAAGCAGAGAATCTGCTCACCTCTCTTACGGGCCAGCCTCATCCTGATGATGTGCTGCTGTTCTCTGTGCCGGTCTGTGCTCCATACACCGCCCTGTCCAATTACAAGTATGTGCATTACACTTGCATACTCTCACTGGTTCTTGCAGATCTGTAGCACCTAGTGAACAAACGGGACCCTTGTACATTAGTGGTTAATGAGGATTGTATGCGTAGATTTGGGTCCCAGTCTCCACAAGTAAATGGCCCAATACATATCAAACTGAGTTATTGAAAATAATATTTGAGATTCAGTGTTCAACACCTTTTCTCCTGCAATAATAATGGTGTGTTAAAAAGCTAAACAAAGTGTAGCTTACTCTAACTCTGAGTTGTTTGTTTTCAGACACAAGGTGAAACTGACACCAGGCGCTCAAAAGAAAGGCAAAGGTATGATAATACATTCAGTCTTATAAGGCCGATGTATGCTTTTACATTGTGACTCTCTTTTTCCTTAAGCTTTTTGCTTGAAATGTGTTAACTGATGCTGTTCCATGTGCCTTTTAAGTGTTTACCTATTTGGTGGTTTTACATAAACCATAATACATTATATAATACTGTAGCTCTCCATTGTAATGCTTTCCAGAAATATCATCCATCCATAGCAGAATCAAGTTAGCGTTCATTTGTCTCATTAAATGTCCACAAATATTATAATTACCAAAAAAATAAAAAAAACACATTTTCAGTTTGTGTCCCCGCTTTTAGTGATAACCACACAATCTTCCAATGCATTCTTATGGTATACCGTATTCAGCTTTTCAACCAACTGTATCAAGTCCTTATGGGGGATGAATGTGTGCTAGTGGCCTCGAAAGCATTAGACCCACTATTCACTTCAATATGATTCAACAAAATTATCTCAATGAAAGGTAGTCTTATCCCCGTTTGTGACCTTTACTTGCCAGCTGCTCGTACTGCAGTTTTCAGCTTCATGAAAGCCAAGGAGGCTTCAGCAAGAGAAAAAGACCTATTCCGCAGTGTTAAGGTAAGCTAACACATCTCTAACGGAAAGATAATGAAGTGGTGTGTTGAGTGCAACCACTATGCATTGATTATGAATTAAGTTCATGACCTGTGCATAAGTGTTAACATGTAATCCTCTTGTGTTACAGGATACAGACCTGTCTAGAAACATGCCAGGTAAAGTTAAAGTGTCTGCACCGAACCTGCTCGCTGCCAAGAAGAAATAAGAGAGGGTTGAATACAGACCCGTCAAGTAGCCAATGTGCGATTTATTCATCAGGCAAACCAAGGAATTAACCCAAGAAAGAAGACATTCTTTATGCTGACTGTACCAATGCCTTTTATTTGATCAAATGACGAGAAGACTGTGCTAAGTCTTTAGCAAATTGACTTCTAGTGCAGTAAATGCATTTTAAATCAGAGGTCATTGCATTTTATGTTTTTTTTTGGCTGAGAAATTATTTTTCATATAAGGATGTAAATTAAAAATTAATATGAGGATGTGACTTTGCATTTATTAGATTTTATTTTTAACACAAATTTGCTGCGTGTTCTACAGTACAAATACAAAGATTGTGCAAACAAAGTCTTATATTTCAGTGCAATGTGGTTCATCAGTGTACCTACACAAAGCTTGTATGTTGTGATAAATGGAATGGAAATGCTATAGAAACCACATTAACAAAAGCACCTCACTCAACACAAATTACAATATATACAAAATGGTACTGAACTTAAGGTTCTTAATCGGATAAAAATCAGTAAGTACAGAACCTTTCACACCGTCCAATTATTTTCTATTGAGAAAATTCACAGAACGAAAAGAGTTGAGCACTGAAATGGTTTGTTAAAACAATGTCAGTATTGGGTCCATCCAATCCTGGGATCATGTGAAGGACAGTTTCACCTGCTGATCAAGTAGCTTCAGAATGATACAGATTTAAGGTTTCTCTCTGGCCCGGTTTGATGTTTTGCTATCAATACTGGAGCCACAATATAAAGATCTCCACAATCCAGAAGAGCAGCTGGCAGTAGGGACAGATGCACAGAGTTCAATTAGAAATTAAAATTGTGCCGTCGCATTTGAAAGGTGAACGCTAGGTTTTTGAGTAGAGCCATGAATGTGTACGTACATGTCTGTGCTGCCACCTAAGTGGCCAGTTGAGACCAGTACAGCACCACACACTTAAGACCGGTCTGATATTTAACTTCCATATATTGACTGTTTTCTCTAATATACAATTATGGACAAGTATGGACTGTGTGCAAAAACCTTATTGCAAAAAAAAGAGAACTTTACAAATCTAAAATGTCTGACGCAGGGATAAGTTCCTGTCCACCACTTGTGGATACTAGAAGTCCTCCATGGTAAATTTGGAGAAAAATAAAAATGGACCAGCAATTGCTTTCAATACTTCAACCTGTGTTTTTGGTTAAATTTCAGGAAAACTCAGTGCATGAAACCTTAGTCGTACCTGTAGAACAGAGGGTTGGCTAAAGCACATACAAAGCTTGAACACTGGCTACTGTAGTCCACTGTAACCTTAGGTCTAAGGGCAACTGATTGACATCCGCTAGTTTGAAAATCCTTGTGCAACTTGGCGGCAGTACAAAAAATTACATTGCCACAGCTGTGGCATTAAGCCATCACATTGTTGCATGCATATAGCACTGTCTTCCTCTGAATACCACCAATAACCTTCAGCCTTTTTCTGACTCAAATATCCTTCTATACTTGGCAGCAGTCTGATGGCTTTAGGCTAATTTAAGCTTAGGTGAACACGTGTGTGACATGTCACTCAACAAATGTTTTTTTTACTGAAATAACAAGTGTTGACATGAGTTTCACTGAAGCATAAATAAGCCATTCCTCTCCTGACTAAGATCCCAGTGTGTTGCCGTTCATTCTCTGTTGGAGGCTGTGGAGAAGGTGTTTAGGCAAGTAGTCCCAGGAACTAGATAGACGATCTCTGTGTTTGAGTGCTGCTTCCATACAGAACCTGATAACAAGACAAGAAATGGTGTTGGAAGACAGAATCGTTTTGAGTTTCTACATTGAGAATGTAAAATCTAATAATGCCACTTCTCTCAATCACTGCATTTACAGTACATCTGCAGCAAGTACTCACCGGACTAATGATTTGGGCTGAACACTGAAAGCGAGCAACTCGTTGCTGTGGGCCTGTAGGACAAAAGGAGGACATTAGGGGAGGAAATACTGTACCCTACTGAAGTAGGATGTGATTTTTGTATTTGCTTTAATTCTAATGTGTAACTCACAGCTGTATGATGAGATAACAGGTTGTTGGCACAACCACCAAAGACAAACACCTCCCCATCTGTACCAGGACATGCTGTGTGCCACAACCTGAAGCATACAAAATGTAATAAGCTAAACATATAGCAAAACATATACCAAGCAGGCAAGCACACAAACATGTGTTTAATACAAAAATAGACTTACCTGGGGCTTGTTGTGTGACTGTGGTTGAATGGCTTCCACTCATTCTTACTAACACAGTACAGCCAAGCGTCACCTTAATTAAGAAGGTAAAATGTAAATAAGTGGAATGTAACTGTTTACAAGCAGTGTGGGACAAAGGCTACACCCGCAACTATAAATCTGCCACTTTAATTAGCCTTGGACTCACTCAACGTCTCTCTGCCTGTGGTGAAGCCCCCAAACAGGAAGATATAGTCTGAAGACACAGGGGTGAGTGAGTGCCAAGATCGACCCACTGGACCATTCTGGGGAACGCTCCTGCAAGGAGTCAGCACAGAGGCTTGGAATTAGGTTTAGTGGAAAGAGTGATAGTAAGTCATATTCAAAAAGGAAGGACTTAAGAAGTTAAAGTTCTAGAATTGCTAATAGACTGATGCAAGTGAAGTGACACTTACATTTCATGCCACTCCCATGTGTCCATATCAATGTAGTACAGGTCATTTAGTCTGAAGTCCTATGGATAGAACAACAAGGTCTTTTGAGTGATGCTTCTAATTTTGGGATGAGTAGAATAAAGAAATCTAATTAATATACTATATAATAATATTTGATGTGCTTTGGAATGGTTTCTTGAACCATCTCATTCTCAAATAACCGATGTGGGCCTAAACATCGGTTGTGTTGGACTGGAGCCATTAGGATGGATATTATTAGGATATTAGACGATTTCCAGTATTATTATTGAAGACTTGGTGGTGGGCTTGAGTGACAGCACTGGTTGTGTATTTAGTAGCCTGGGCAGCATTCCCTTTCGGGTGTATGAACCGGTCTGGAGTGGATGGTAAAATAAGTCACATTGTAGTCAATAGGCAGGAAACCTCAAGGCGGAATCAGTACGGAATTCTTATTCCGCCTTGAGGTTTCCTGCATGATGACTACAAATCTGACTACAACATGACATTTTTACCATCCGCTCCAGACCGGTTCACACAGCGATTTTGGTACACAGACCAGGCTTTCCTCCTTGGTGCCTGGTGACACGAGGTTAGTATTTAGAGGGTCACACAGGTGCAGTGATGGGCTAGACACAGGCAATGGGGAGCTCGCACCGTTCCTACCAGCAGACAGAAATACAGGAGAACGGAACTTCTACACAAATATGCATGGTATGTTCATTTCAACTGCACAATTTCATTCAATAAATACACCCAATCTGTTACTGTTTTATGTGTCTACTGCGTTGGATCACTCGCACCATACATGTGAGGTAACGAGCCAAATACAATAGGACATTGGAAGGTGAATATTTTTTCTTACCTTATATCGTCCTCCAAACACATAACCTCTGTTGCCCACTGTAGCACATGCATGGGCAGCTCTCGGGGATGGAGCGTTCCCCTACATGAGAAAAGAGTGTTTCAATTTATAATTCAACTTTTCCAATTGCATCATAAGATACCCATTCATGTGACCATGGAAATAATTTGATTACGTATTAAAGCTTTTGTCTCACTTCATAGATGAACATTTGTGTATAGGTGTGATGTTGGCTGTACCTTGGTAATGGGCTGGCTCCATGTACCACTCTCTAGGTCTAAGAGGTGAAGATGGTTGTTCCATCCACGCCTAGGGCTGTCCCACTGTAGTGGAACACGTACAAAATCAACTTCATTTTACAATTCATCATAGTGTCCATGTAGTATTCCTAAATATAACAAATTATGTTTCAGTTCAAAATATGACTATATTTCTTAACGCACCACAAATGCAGATGTCTCGTCAAATTCAAATATGCCCCGATAAGCTCCTTGTGCAGCATAGCCATAGCCCCCGAAGAATATTAACCTGACATGAAAATGACAAATGTGAGGGAAAGAATGGTTTTATTATTTATCATCAAGAACATCCGCCAGCAGCACCTGCTCCCTCCCCACACTATTGCTCCACGGTCAGTTCCTTCCTTGTTCAAAGTAATCTATTTAAGTGTGAAGCTCCCCACTAGTGCTGAATCCTAACAGTTACTGTATGTACATTTATCATGTTTTAGTAATATTGTTCCTTTCTGCTGCTCTACATACTGCAGGTGAAGAAATCACAGATCGAGGATTTAACGTTTGCTTGTATATGAAATAGCAGAGACTATTACGATTTCATGGAAGATGCTCAAATGCCAAGAAAAAAGAAATGTCTGCAACACATTGAGAGCTTGTAGATATTCTCACTGTAGTGTGCAACAATGCTTCAATAGAAGACATGCTGGCTGCTATGGAATCCAAATGACTGAAATCAGTCTTATCGACTGAGAACTTTAATCCATGTGTTAATGAATAAGGTGCATGTCAGGTCCACTGGCAGGCTATTGTAAGAACTTGACGACACTTGATGAAAAGCAACTTTTCATCCTTTTTAAATGAATTTAGCACCCTAGCACCACTGGTCTGTTGTCTTGTCACCTGGCAAAGATTCATCTCTGCGTAAAAACAGACACAACAAAACCTACAGTTATACTGTACATTTACTGTATTTTCTTTCCCCTAATCTCTCACCTATTTCGCTGGACCCAGCATCCAAGTTTGTCTTTACAGGATGGCGGGAGTCCCTTCAAATCCCTCATTTCATCCCAGACTAGGGAGGAAGCTCTCAGGTTCAGACGATAGATCTATGCATCACAGTGAGTACAGATGAAATGATAAAACCTGTATATAAACAGCAAACTCACATTTGCATTCTAATTAGCTTGTATCTTTTGTTTTTAAATTCCGTATTCACATTTTGCTCTTACTTCATCATACTCAGGGGTAGGGGGTTTCCATTCCAACTACACAAGCTAAATTGCTGCTGCGCAATCGTGGTAGATTATATAAACTTTACCCGGTTTGTGTTTCCTCTGGCGTGATGTCCCCCAAAGAGATACAGCACTCCATCTAAACACACTGCACAGCTGCCAGACATGGACGTATGCAGAGCTCCAACACTTAAATGCTTCGTCCTGTAAATAATAATATATATGGATAATCATCTTCCATCCATAGTCCATACACATCAATTATGCTATTCAGATGAACTAATTATGTTTAACGTGTGTGTTCGTTGCCATTATTCTGTCAACGGAAGTATGAATATTATTACCATACTCCAGTCTCCATATTGTATGCCCAGATCTCATTTCTTGGCAAGTATAAGTCGAGGAATCCAAGGGATTGCGCATTCTTGATGATTTAGGGAAATAAAACATTGTTCAGATAATTAAATGATGAATACATGAAGTCAAACTACCACCTATACTGTATCCTACTGAATAAGTAATGCAACTCCTTTTGAGGACATATAATGTGATTTAACTGATCCGTACCTTGTAACCACCCCAGACATACATGTGATTCCCATCAGCCACTGCAACATGACCACTGCGTTCTGCAGGGTAATCAAGCTCATAGTTCTCTGACTCAGTATCGATTGGCTGGTCATCCTCCACTTCTTCCTCATCTTCTTCCTCACCATCTTCTTCCTCCTCATCAGCTATCAAGTCATTGAAGTCCAATATGTCTTCTACACTATCACTCTCGCTCTCGTCATCACCTTCCCCAGCTGCAGCAAGGTCTCCAATGTCCTCCATCTCTGCCACGGTTAGCTACATGGGAACAGAGGATTAAAGCAGTGTTTCACAACCTGTGGGTCTGTATTGGCCATATATGGAGTGTGTCTTTAGTGTACAGGTCAGATCAACATATGGAATGTCAGAACAGGCCAGCTCCATATATGGAGATCTAAGGGACCAGGGTGGCAGCGGGGAAGTGTATTTTTAAAATATTTTGGGGGGCTTTTTTGCCTTTATCAATAGATTTACAGTAGGTAAACGGGACACTGGGAGAGAGATGGGGTGAAGACACAAGTTAGTCAGGATTGGGACTCAAACCTGTGACACACTGTCATGCTAGATGGAATGGATGGACTGGAGTGTGTCCCAGGCCTCATGGGGAGTGTCTTGACTGTACAGGGTTTGATGAGGTGAGGTCTGTCCATATATGGAGCGTGTTTTGAGTGTACAGGGTTTGATTAAGTCGATTGATTAAGTTGATTAAGAATGTCAGAACAGGTCAGTCAGCTCCATATCATATATGGTGATCAAAGGGTGGCAGCAGGGGCAGTGTCTTGAGTGTACAGGGTTTGATTAGGTGAATGAATTCTGTATTGGCCATATATGTCATGAGGCGTGACGGAAGGGTTTTGCAGGTTTTCATAGTAAACTGCGACCAACCGTCGCAAAACATTTAGCGTTATCTGGGGTAATGTCAGGTCTGTCAGGACCCCGAAATAGGTAATAAATTTTCAGCTTATATGTCGATGACAATAAAGAAACAAAATTCGCCTATGTCACGGCCGTGTTTAAAGTGCTTTTAGCTAACTAATGAAGCTCAAATTAGCCGGGATCGATCAACATACTTGCTAGCTCACAACAGCTCAGCTGTTCGCTCATCACCACACAGCATGTTTTTGTTCAGCTGAATTGTGCATTTATCTTATGTCTTACATCAACATAGTTATGTCACTACCGTCGCCATGAAACAACTGTGCATGTAACTGGTGATATGTGTCCGTGTGCATATTTAGGCCTTACCTTTTTATAATGTTTGCTATGCTGTAGATTTCTAACGCGCTACGTCGCTAGATGTCCAACATCCAGGTGCCTGGCAGGCCGGATGTTGTTGTCTTATAACATCCGCCATTTCTGTGTGTCAAAATAATGGACCGGGTGGCTGGCCAGGCATAGACAGAGCCAGAGCCATTTAGTAGAAGAGTTGCGACATTGAGGTGTCAGAAACTGTGCGCTCTAGCGCTGTTCATGCAGCCTGAATAGGGACAAACTGGAGTTTGAAATACATTGTTTTCAACGAGTGCAGCGCAACTAAGAGCTATTTTAAGCATGTGTGTAACATGTCAACAACATAAAACATTTCCATGTGAATTGCACATAACATTTGCACATAACCCGGCCGAGCAGGTCATTTATGGCTCGCAGGACCCCGGCTCCTGGAAGTGTTTTTGTCCTCGCTCCAGGCCTGGGCCCCGGAGGACCTGTTCTCAGCTTTGGGCTTCCAGGTTGCCCTCTTAGCCTTATTGCTCACAGGGGCCTGGGTGGAAGGAGACTTGAGAGTTGAGAGCCTTCATGGCCTTCTTCGAGGACTCCGCCTGCTGAATGGTCTTGGATATTTCCTCCAGGACATCCTTAAAGAGGCTCTCTGGAGAAATTTCCTTTGTGACCAGGTCCTTTTTAGTAGCAAAAGGGATGGCGGTATTCTGGTCGATCCAACGCCACCTCTCCTGTAGCCTTGAAACATGACTGTCATGTTTCAGGGCTACCTCTCCTGTAGGATGGATGGAACAAGCCATGGCCTTCGTGTTGTGGTGGACTCGTCGCCCATCTCCTTGAGGAGCTCTTGTATTGAGAGCCTTAGCGATGTATGACATGTGAGCATACTGCCACTTGTTCACTCTGGAGGCCTCTCTGTCGCTGGCGGACAAGAACTGTGGCTACTTTTCATTGGGAGTCATGTGGGTGTCCAAGTTGGTGAGACGTATGTGGCTATAGGGACTCTAAACCCACAACCTAGACACCCTTTGTCTTGTGGAGTGTTCCGTTCACCTCCACCATCTGTTCTCTCCCCTCCAGGTAGGATTGCATCCAGCTCACTGATGTGCTATCAAAACCAATTGCTTTTAGTTTGTTAACCAGTACATAGGGACCCCGGAATCCCTTCAAGGACCAAGAACCATTGGTTTTAATTAAGCATGACCTTGGTGATGGTGAGCACTGATGAAAGTTGGAGAGACTAGCACATTATGCAAATGAATCAGTGCGGAATCCACGCCCTCGTTTTGACTGACATCCACGGAGACCAATCGCTGCGCTCAGAAGCTCTCCGTTGCTGTGGGGTCGATTCACACTGCAGTTTACATAATCTGGACTAAAAGCGGATACGGAAACGGCTTGTGCACGTGCACGTATATGATTTTGGAAATTACCGGATACAGTAGCCGGGCTCTAGACCGGAAACCAGTGGAAAGCCTGGTGTCTCCAATCAATCACGCGAGAATTCGAGAGGACCTGCTTAGACTGCTCTGCTGCAGTGGAGTGGCTGCCTTTGTGTTGACATTTTCGTGGACTGAGAGAGGTAGTATTAAACTGTAATTATTTTCCACGCGTAGAAACAATGCGTGTGGCTGTAGAAATATCCACCCTGAATTGTTTTTTCAATGTATTAACGGAGAACCGACTCGAAAATCAACCTAATGATATCTTTATCAGGTCGCACCTGCTACTGTGCCACAGCTGCTGCTAGCCGAGTCTCATTGTTAGCCCCTTGAGTAACGGTAGCTAACATTAGCTAATGGGCTAAAATGAAGATCAATTAAGATACATTTCTGTATGGCAAATAAAATCCCGTTTTGACATTCGTGGTCAGTCCTCTGACTTAAATGCCCTACCACCATGTTGAATACTATGAACTATGTTATTAGTGTCAACAACAGCAGAGAGAACGCAGAGGCAAATGTGTTATATTGACCATAGAAAGTGTTAGCTAGAACGCTGGCTAACGCTAGCCAACGGGTTCTGTTGGTCAGGCCAGCAAGAGTTATTAATAAATAAATACCTGTAATCGCAGAGCCAATGTGCGTACGTTTGTACTTTACTTGCAACTGATGTGTAGCCAACTTTAAAACGAGTTTTTAAATGGTTTAAATTATGCTTTCTTTCTCTCAAATAAAACGTATATATCTTTGCATGTGTGTAGAGGGTGTGTTAAAGGACCACTTTCTAACTTCTCTTCAATTTGTATTTGGTCCTCACTAATAAGTTCATGATAAAAACAATATTTTTACTCAATCTGTGTCTCAGGAGGGCTTTGGGCAGTTCAGAAACCCGTCCACAGGTGACATCATAGTTAGGAGTTTTTTTTTTTTAACATTTAAAAATATATACATATATATTTAGATCTTTATCGTGAGAACGGTTGACATTTCTATTGAGTTTAATTTGTTATATTTCTGGCAACGCTGTGTAATATTTAATGCCCCTTTGCCAGTTCTCAATCATAAAAGAGAAGTTGAGTCTCTCAATGTGGTTTTATACTGGTTAAATAAATGTAAACCATGGCTCACATCTTCTGTTGTTTCACACTATGCTCGGTTTTTAGTTGAAACATTGAGGACAATAGAAATGGCTTTATTTGGAAACACGTCTTCTACAACTTCTGGTTTAAAAGGTTGAAAAATAAAGGTAAAATAAAAAAGCAACACAACAATCAAGGTCTAGGACGTTAGAGTGAGTAGTTATTCCAAGACATCCGAAACGTTATAGAATCTATTAATCTAACACCAACATCTTTTTATGTTATTTCGATTATAACAATGTCTGTAATTCTGTCTCTATTTCTTAGCGTTTGAATGGATATTACCAGGTGCACGGAGAAATGGGTAAAACAAGACAAGGTTATTGTACCATAGAGCCCTCATTTCATAAATTCATGACATTGACATAACATTCATTCACAGTTTTTTTCATAGCACATCAGTTTTATAGCTGCCATTCTATTGTTTGGAGTCTGCATCCCCCCAGAACTATATACTAAATGGTATCCTTCGCCACAGTTGCATCAGTCCCTATCAATGGAATGGCTTATACTAGAGAATCAGGCTTTATAATATTATTATTATTTATAATACATCTTAGTAATAATATCGCAAGGCATTTGCAGGGTCCCAATTCACCCGTAATCTGTTGTAGCGTGTCTTTTTTGTATATATACTTTTTTGTGTGAATTCAGTCTGCAAGAAAAGACAAATTGTGATTGTCCATTTTTCTTAACAACGTTCACACTTCACCATATTGTTTTAAAGGAAATGTAATTATATTTCAACTAGTCTTTCCGTCATCTTTTGTTGTGGCCTGATTGTGCAACTCTCGAGTTGTAATCATTTCATTTTTGTTTTCAATCGTCGTGTATCTCATGTCTGTCTGTTTCTCTGCTTCTACAGGAGAGGCCTCCGACATCCATGATGTTGTCCTCCAGTAAGAAGTCAGACCCTGGCTCCTCGGCCTCCTCCTCTTCATCATCTACAGGAGCAGCCGGAGTGGAGAGAGCCTCAGGCCCTGACGCTCAGTCTGGACCGTCAGCCTCGGCTGCTGGTCCTGCGGATGTTAAAAAGAAAGAGCGGGCATCTCCCAGTGGGGAGCCTGGTGGGCCTCCTATGCCCCATCCAGCAGGCCCCGGGGGGATGGACCAGGACTCTGCTGAAGTCCGCAGGACCAGCCGCCGCAAGCGGTCAAAAGTAAGCGTCATATAACACCTTTGCCTCTATAATTAGAAAGGGCTTACTAGAAATGTCATGATACAATGATTAATTGCAAACATTTAGTTATGAATTAATATATGAACACTGAGCAATGATTATATGTGCAGTCTATCTGCAATGCTTATATATATATATGTCTATCAATAGTTATCCATAACATGCATGTGTCAGGTGGAAACCTTGTGCACCTTGTACTTTTTAGGAAAAGATAACCTATGTTTCAATAGATCTAATGTAGTCATTATAGGTGAACATTTTCAAGAAAAGGGTGGATCTGAAAGCTTGCAGATCAGCTATTTGCATTACTTTTGCACAACACGGTAATACCACAAAGTATACAATTTATTATTTGATGCCCGACAGTGGCGATATGTCACGGTCAACATTTAAATTCTAGCAGTAATAGTAGACAGATTGAAAATGAATGGGCATGAGTGAATAGTAGAATGAACAGTAATGGTAGGTAAATGTAACAAATAAGTAGTGCAATAAATGTGAGCAGTGATACTAAATATTGTGCATTTTTGACAGACCATGTGCAAGAGAATATTGGTCCTTTTAGATATATGTGGTGACTGTAGCTATATTGCACTGCACATTATAATTAACTGTATCATCTTAACATTTCAGCATTGTCAGCAAGTCAGTTCCTCACCTGCCTCCTTCCCAACCTGCTGACCGTGGACTAGGTTTTAATGGCGCTTTTATTGTGCCTCTTGTTGCAGGTGGAGTACCGCGAGATGGACGAAAGTCTCGCCAATCTGTCTGAGGACGAATATTACTCGGAGGAGGAGAGGAATGCGAAGGCTGAGAAAGAGAGGAAGCAGGTCGTCCCTCCTCCACCCCCACCGGTGGAGGAGGAGAATGACAGTGAACCAGAGGAGCCCTCTGGTGAGACTGAATCTTAGTCTGTTGAGGCAGACATAACCAATAATAACTTGCCTTACCATACAGTAGTAGCACAGCATGTGTAGAGGGGAGGACAATCATAGGTGTGTATTTTCAGGTGTAGAGGGAGCTGCCTTCCAGAGTCGTCTTCCACACGACCGTATGACATCCCAGGAGGCCGCCTGCTTCCCTGACATCATCAGTGGCCCCCAACAAACACAGAAAGTTTTCCTCTACATCCGCAACCGTACGGTAAGCGCACACACACACCTTCATTCATTTGCCTTTTGTTATGACCCTGGCAGGTTCCACGGACCATAGCAAAAATAAGGGGAGACACAGTTTGAAGAAACTAGTATTTATTAAAGAAGTAATAAGTAATGGAACAAATAAACAGAAGGGGTGTGGGGATCAGTAGTGTAGTGAGCCAGTGAGTCTCGGTCTGCCTCCGCCACTTCCTCATTTGCGACTATGGGACTCTTGTGATATTGCCACTATGCTACAATTACCCTTAAAAAACATGTCAACTAAGATATCGATAGAAATTTAAAAAAATGAATGACATAATATTTAGACATACAAGCGCAAATATCCATTACGTCCCAACAACTGATAGCCTGAAGTGATCTGGCTCGGCCAATAGAATGACAGGGGGAAGGGGGTTGGGGCCAGATTTGAATTCTGTTCATCACTCACTTCTGTGTACAGACACTGGAAGTTGTCTATATCTCCTTAAGGTTTGGACTTTATTCCCAATAGGAAAATTCACATTTGTTTGCCATTTTTGAGGGGTGCTAGCCGCTCCTATATACAGCTCTTTGTCCTAACTCGTGCCACATATGTGTCTGAGAAAATCGGCTTTTTGTGCCAACACAAACATTAAATGCCATTGACAAATGAAATGAGAATTTACGTCATATGTGTTTTAATTTTTTGAGGGGTGCTAGCCCCTCCTTTGCCCAGATTTGTGTGTTTGAGTGTACCCCATAGCGATGATTTGTGTGGCTGAACACGGAATGTGAGGATAAAATGTGAGGCCACCTAAAGTGGTAGGCCGGAATGTGATGATGATAAGAGTGGCCCTCACTTCACACGAGTGTGATTTAAAATAATAAAAACAATATATTTGAGACAATGTATTCTTTTACCAAAAAAATCTAAATCGGATAAAATCTGCAAAATCTGGATTTTATTTTTAGGCAAACTCAGACAGCCCTAATCTATGGCGTTGAAGGCTGATCTCCAACGTGCTGCTTAATAGGGGCGTGAGTGCCCAGGTGCACGGCTATTAGGCATCATCTCACTGCTGAAGTCGTAGGAACCAATCCAGGAGAAGGGGAAATTAGTAGGGCAAAGCAACCACAACCCATAACCATGTGATATAACATCACATACACAATATCCAGGGAACCGTCACACCTCAAACCTAAGAACCATCTTTTTTATTTTTTATTGTCCACATACTTAAAAGGTTTGATATATGATTGCATGTTTATAAGTAACACCTAGCATTGTTTCTTCATATTATGATGATCTTCTCCAGCTCCAACTGTGGCTGGACAACCCGAAGATCCAGCTGACCTTTGAGGCCGCAGCACAGCAACTCGAAGCTCCATATAACAGTGAGTTCTAGAGCCAGACTTGTTTTGCCATTACCCCTCTAATGATGTTATCAAACAAGGATATGTTACAGTTTTAACAAACTTTATTGTTCAAAATTACACCAGTCTACTGAAACGGCGAACTTCCCTGGGAATTGTATTATTATAAATAAATTACTAAATAACTAAAACACAAAAATAGAATGTGTGTGTGTGCGTGCGTGCGCGTGCGTGCGTCAGACATATGGGCATTTCAACCCAGCTCTAATCTATTATGTTTGTTCTTCCTAGGTGATGCTGTGCTGGTCCACAGGATACACAGCTATCTGGAAAGGCATGGTCTCATTAACTTTGGCATTTACAAGAGGGTCAAGCCATTACCTAGTGAGTGAACTCACTGAGCACTTTACGCACCGCTTCACTGTGTTTTAAACTACTATAGAGAAGTGGAATGCTATCTGTTCCTAATACTGTGTCCCCTGCAGCTAAGAAGACAGGGAAGGTGATCATCATTGGAGGGGGTGTTTCTGGCCTAGCAGCAGCCAGGCAGTTGCAGAGCTTTGGAATGGATGTGACAGTTCTGGAGGCCAGGGTAGGTCACACACAAATGTTGGATCATGACTAGCCACGCTTATATTTTTGTCCGCCACTTCCTTGTGTTTCGCTAACCAATAACAGTGCAGAGGCATATCGCTCCAAATTTGGTGATATCAGTGTTGTTCACCGTTTTCTGCTGGGGAGGAGAGGGGTGGATGGTCAGATCGGTGAAACAGTAGTATCCACCGCTTTTTTCGTGCTGGCAATCTGCCCCTCTAGACCAGAAATCACACAGGTTGGGCCAGGCTAGATCATGACTAGCCTGGGGAAAGAGTTATTTTAAATACAATGTCCACCATTTAATATAAAATTAAAAACATTATTTTAATGGAAAACCTTCTTCCTGGAATTGTCCATTCACAGTTTTCACACCTTTTTGCTCCCCACCAGAGAGATAGATTTGCTCTTTGCTTTCTTTTTTTCTGTCCCAATGTTTTGTCTAGAGCATATCTTATAGAATAGAATAGACTTTATTTCCCATTTGCACAAGTGCATAGGAAATCTTGGAGCGCAGCTCCCAGGGTCAGCATTAAAAAAGGAAAGGTGAGAAAAGAAACATAGGAAAGAAACTTGTAAATTATAACCAGCCATGGATTGCCCTGCATTACTTTGCCTTAGGTTAATGTATCGTCTCAGGTTTGTACATACGTAGACCTCTGCCAAGGAGACCTGGTGACATTGGCTAAATATATTTGTTTTCATTCAGGACCGTGTTGGAGGCAGAGTGGCTACATTTAGAAAGGGCAACTATGTGGCTGATCTGGGGGCGATGGTGGTGACAGGACTGGGTAAGCGATTTATGTGATAACATATATCAATAACAACATAAATCAAAAGTATCTATTAGAGACAACACAAATACTTGCTTTGGTCACATAGGTCTTGCAGTTAATGACACCCCTCCATAGAGGGCAGAATTATCCACTACATTATGTCAAGTGTTCAACTTGATGTGTGTGTATGTGCTCAGGAGGGAACCCCATGGCAGTGATCAGCAAGCAGGTGAACATGGAGTTGGCCAAGATAAAACAGAAGTGTCCACTTTATGAAGCCAATGGCCAGGCTGTGAGTATCTTGTTCATTATCAGTGATTTCACCCTTTTTAATTTCAAGGACCACCATGTTTGAAATGCATTAGGTCCATTTTGTTACGGTAATCATGTAGCTGGGGACGCTCTGGAACCATCTCCACAACTGTGGTCTTTTGCCTCTTGACCATTATCCGACTACGGTCAGGCTCCTCAGTGAATATTTTCATCAGACTTAAGTACAGCACCTTTCCAAAAAAATGTAATATCATGTAAAAGTTGGGTTATTTCCACAATTTCATTCAAAAACATTAACTTTCATTAATTATAGATTCAGTGCACATATTTTAATTGATTTCAAGTATTTATTTGATTATCTTTACACGATTATGGCTTCCAGCTCATAAAACCCACCAAAACAGGATTTAATTAAATTAGAATACTGTGAAGAAATCACCATTTACTCCTCAGTTTAATGCAGAGCATGAATGTTTCAATCTGAATTTCACATTAAGAAATTAGGATCACAAGCCCAGGTTTCCTTGATGCTTGCTATCAACTCTTCTTTTCTGGTGCCCCTCACCTTTCTCTTGACAATACCCCATAGATTCTCAATAGGGTTTAGGTCTGGCGAGTTGGCTGGCCAGTCAAGCACTGTGATGGCATGGGCATCAAACCAGGTTGTGGTGCTTCTGGCGGTATGGGTAGGGACCAGGTCCTGCTGGAAGATGAAATCTGAAATCTCCATACAGAATCCTCAGCAGAAGGAATCATGAAGTCATTCTGGTAGACTCTTGTGGTGAGATTGGATTTAAGAAAGCAGAGTTTACCAACACCTGCACTGGACATTGCACCCCAAATCATGACTGTCAGTCACTGCAATCACTGCAGGACCGCAGGTCACCACAACAGTCCAGAATGTTTTAGAGGACTTCATGATTCCTTCTGCTGAGGATCTGTATGGAGATGCAGATTTCATCTTAC
>OOFJ01028169.1:4237-16736 GCA_900323375.1 Benthosema glaciale
TTTGTTTATTTTCTCTCGCATTCCTGAGCCAGTAATTTGAGGAGACACTTTGGCCCCATTTACACTGGCAGCGAAATCCAGCCTGAATCTGATCTGAGCCACATGCAGCTTGGAATATGATTTGTTTAAATCAGACATGTGACCTGTTGGACCAATCAGATTTCAATCTTTGATGTGGCACAGATCTGATTCAGGCTAGATTTGGCTGCCAGTGTGAACAGGGCCTTAGTGTCTCCATAGAGAACCAACCACTGCTGGTCATCATCAAATTAAGTACTGTAGCACGATTTTGACGGAAGTACCGCTCAAGGAAATGACGTTGACGCTGTAGTGTTTACAGTACATTCTCTGTCTATGAAACTAGTGTTGTGATTAGTTGAAAAATATTGTATCCGGGGGAAATAGATCTGACCGATGCCTATGCAATCTCTGCCTTATATTGTGACCAGGCTTTTCTCTTTGCATATGAGTAAGGCTGGGACCCTCAGGTTACTTAGGAATGCAACTCTCTCTCTCCCCTCTCTCTCTCTCTCTCTCTCTCTCTCTCTCTCTCTCTCTCTCTCTATATATATATATATATATATATATATACACACACACACACACACACACACACACACACACACACACACACACACACACACACACACACACACACACACACACACACACACACTTGCTAGTATTCTTTTGTACTGTGGGTACTGTGTGCCAAGTCCTGCTCCTGCTGGCAAAGGAAATCAGCATCTCCATATAGCCTCGGAAACCCAGACTTTTATTTCCAGGGAGATAAAAAAAAGTCTGGGTCCGACGGCACCTATTTTTGGCGTAGATTTGTGCTGTGCATACCTCACTCTTTGCTGATTTCTGATCGCCTAGACCTTATTAAATCGACGCAGACACGCACACACACGTATGTACACACACTCCTCTCTCTCTCTCTGTCGCTCTAATTAATTAGTATAATGTCGCACAGATGCGTGTAGTTTCTCCTGGCGGATCCCGCCGGCAACTCCCTATGCCAGAAAAAGCAGTGTTGGGATCCAGTCTAATCTCCATAAAACTTGTCAACATACGGAAGCACAGAGAGCTGTGTTTTCAAATATACGTAGTAGAATAATATTTGGATCCGAGATGTAGTGGAGTAGAAGTAAAGGTATTACAAATGGCACACATTGTTATTTGATTTTTATATTTCTCCCTAGAAAAGTCAAAGGGGAGAATTTCCCTCACATTGTATCCATATTGCATCACTTGAAAACTTTTGCCGTGCTGTCACAAAATAGTTTCTGTCGGGTAGAAACCTTGTGTCTTTTTTTTTACATGAATCCTCTATTCATGTCATACTACAATGCCAAACAAAAGGGGCACAAATCACCACTCAGAAACCTTCTCAAGGACCCCTGGTCGGTCCCCAGACCCCTATAATTTGAGAAGCCCTATGGCCCTTTTCAGTTCAGGTAAAATGATCTGTGAATGCTGTAAAATGCAATGTAGTAAAGGGGAAGAAAAAAAATCTTTGGAATAAAAATGAATAAATAACAACTTTGAGTGGAAAATGAATCCAGCTATTACCTGCTGATTGCATCAGCAGCGACTGTTTTTTTTTCTTTGTTCAATTGAATTCTTAGTCAAGTTTAATGTGAACTTCACTCCAATATAATGGCATTGTTGATTTAAATTATTTCATTAAAAGGGGAAATGAAAAACAAAACAAGAACAACAAACACTAATTTCTGCCTGACTGAGGATATAAGCAGATGTATATCATTTCCATGCAGCTTTGATTTGAGAGAGAGAGAGAGAGAGAGAGAGAGAGAGAGAGAGAGAGAGAGAGAGAGAGAGAGAGAGAGAATCTGTTTTGCATTCACGATAAAGTGTATTTTCAGACGTAAGTTGGCCCCTTAAACCCTCAAACCTGTACTTGGTCTGCTCTTTTTTCCCCTATATAAACCACACTTCCACGGAAATAGCGCAGGGTGTTTTGTAAATGGCCAATAAAATAATAATTTCCTATCACACATAGATTTGCCCACAGTTGTAACACAAGGACCCGTATCAGTGGCAAAAAGAGAAAAAGCCAGCTGCTCAATGGAGATGCAGCAGGTGAATAATATAGTAGACCGGTGCTTCAAAAATCCAAGGGAATAGGAGAATGAAAAAAAGGAGTAGATTTGAGCGCTCAAAAAGTTTAAAAAAGAGGAGAGGGAAGATTCAAATCAAGGTACTTTACCCGTATCAGCCTTTAGGTATGCAGAACATTGTACAGTGTACATAATGTTTTAGACCGAGGGTCTGTGAAAAATCTCAAAAAAGTGAATTTGAGAAGACCTCATTTCTTCATTCAGACGACAGAGGACTATTTCTCTGCCATCATTTTTTTTCCTCCACTATGAGCAGATAGTGAATAATAATACGACGGGAAAATGAAATCCGTATTAGCTCTAATTACTTCTCCCATTTATCCTTGGGAATGACAAGAAGATTGATGAAGCTCGCCACTATTTTAAGCAAGGTTATTTCAATGAGTGATTTTCACTCTCCTCGTATCACTGCATTAATCTTAACGGGAGACAGTGATGTTTCGCTTTTTTTTTTCCTTTCTTACAATTTTGTCTATTTTTATATTCCATATCTGAAGCTCCATCGGTATTGTATAGCTCGTCTCTTCAGTGGAAGCCGCGAGGAAGAGTCGTTCTCAACAGAATAGCGTCGAGCAGAAGCCTTAGATTTCCATTTTTCATCTTTTTTTGTTCATAAAATGTATGTCAGATTTTATACTTTGTTGTACGATAGGGTGTCGCAAAAGTAGCAAAAAGGGTTGTGAGAAGTTTTGCGAACATCAGTGAAGTCTTTGTTGAATCAATAATTCTATTTTCAAGTTTAGAACTTTTTGAATTAAGCTCACAGTTGTTGTATTGATGCGGTAGGCGAGATAATTAAAAAAATTACGTTTCTTCTACATTCTCTAATTGTGAAGACTTCTTGTAAATTAAGTAACGCAGATGTTTAACAAACAATGATTTAACTCTTAGTCTGGAGAGTGTAAAATTAAACCAACCATGAATTTAGTAGTACAGATTACATGCAGTCTTCAGCCCACCAGCGAGACACAAAGTGAGTAAACAGAAATCACCATATCATAATATTGAACGTATAACAACATTAGTAAGGACTAATTATGTGAAGATATGGTTGAAAATGGGTGAGTAGGCCCTGCTGTATCTGCATCCCTTAGTATCCAGATACTCAACTAGATCGAACTTCATTACTAGTGTCCCGTTACTAGTGTCCCTACTGCCCCAGTGTTCATTTTAGCAGCTAAAACTATGACAAATGTTCGCCGACTAAATTTTTTTCACTGACAAAAACTAAACAAAAACTTAATAAAAACTAAAACTATGACAAAAACTAAGACTAAATATACTGACAATTTCTAGAAAAAAAAAAAAACAACTGGACTAAAATGTCAGGGAGGGACTAGCCTCGGCAGCATTCCATTTCGGGTTTATGATCCGGTCGGGAGCCATGTGTAGTCATGTGTAGTCATGTTGTAGTGACAAATGTAGTCAATGATTTGTAGTAATCTGGCAGGAAACCCCAAGGCAGAATCAGTATATGAATGGGTACTTCTTATTCCGCGTTGTGGTTTCCTGCCTGATGACTACAAATCAGTGACCTACAGCATGACATAAATTACCATCCGCTCCAAACCGGTTCACACAGCGAACACAGCGTGGAAAGCGTGGTGACTTGAGGTTAGGGAGGGACTATAGTGGAGAAAGGATCCAGTAGAACTAATGAAGACGTGCATTTTGATTAGTTAGTTTGATTGTGTGCAGGTGTCACGCTCTACGAGCTTTATTGGCTATAACTAGACTAAGTAAAACATTTCACGTTACTAAAATATGACTAAAACTAAATGGAATTTTATTCAAAAACTGCTGTCAAAATCAACACTGCACTGCCCTCAGTATTATTTTTTTTGCGTGCGCATGTGAAATGCAGATCGGGTGCATTTCCAGAGGGCATCACGTCAGCGTGGTGGTGATAATGGCTGAGTGATGCGTTGGTGGGCATCAGGTGGGGGTTGAGGGCGGGGGGTGCAGCGCTCCGCTCTGGCGGTGCGGTGCCCTCCTACGTGCGTCGTGTTTGATCACCCATCAGTGCCTGCCTGTTGGCGGCCGGCTCCCATCTCCTTGAACCCGCCAACCCGGTGAAGAGCAGCCAACCGCTAATGGTGTCTTTCACCACACTGACGCTGCCTGGCTGTATACCGCCTGCAATCATATCACAATCACAACACCATCCATTAGATTAGACAAGTGTTTTGTTTTGACTTTTTTTTTAACAAGTGCACTTGCTGGTGGTGGACTAAATAATAATAATACCATTCTCCATGTGCGGTGGGCGACAGTAACTAAGTGCACATGTGCTCGAGTGCTATACTTTGGTGGAGCATCTTATGGAGGTGTAGATGCGTTTCAATGTTTGTAGTGGTGGAAAACGGGCACTAACATGGAACCCGCGAGGCAAACGGAGCAGAGGAAGACCCAAAAACACCTGGAGGAGGAGCACGGAGCTAGATGTCAAGCAGCAGGGACTGACGTGGAAACAGCTGGATGGCCCATGACCGACGAGGGTGGAAACGATTCATCAGTGGCCTATGTTCCGAAAGGAATATAAAGGCCTAAGTAAGTGGTGTAACGTAGCTATGTACATTTAGTACATAGCAAAAAGTATAATATCCAATACTTTTACTTCTACTCCACTGCATCTCGGATCCAAATACTCAGTGTAGCCTATACTTTTACTCCATTACAATTATTTGAAAACCTTACGTTACTAACTAGTTGGCTAATATTACATAGGATTTCAGACAAATAGACATTCTACTTGTAGATAGGCTATTTTCAAAAGATTATCATTGGAAAACTTGAAATGGGACATTATATGCATAATGACTATAGTACTTTCTACTTTTGGTAATTTTAGTAAATTTTAACCTTAACCACCTTTTGTACTTTTAATCAAGTACATGCCGGTATGTATAACCTACAGTGAGTGAGTACACACGTGCATGTGAGGGTTCCAACCTGTAGGCCTGATCTGTATTCCACATTCACACACATAGGAATTTGAAGTCACACAAAGGGGGGTAAAAGGAGGGGACCAAGTATAGACCACGTACGGGAGGACAGCAGGCAAGGAAGTATATTCATTGTAGTTGGGTATAACATTTGAGCAGCAGTCTAGATTGACTCAAGTACTGGAGAGCACGTTGTGCACTACTGCAGTGGTTTTCAACCCTTTTCATAACAAGGCCATTATTTACTCTGCCTCTCAGACCCAAAAGATTGAATATTTGTTGTCGTTGGATACAATTTTGTCCACAATTCAAACAATCAAAAATAATGGAAATGAGGATATGGAAGCGCTGCAGGGATCAGTGAGTGGCTCTTTAGATAGGTGCTCTTTGGTGATACAGGTAGAATCATAGGCAAAACAGGTTAAAGGACCACTTCACCACTTTTCAACCTGCCTTCATATAATTGGTCCTCACTAATGTTCATGATAAAATGCCACTATTCTTTTCTACTAGGTCTGTGTCTTATAGGAGGGCTGTGGGCAGTTCAGAAACTGTCCTCCATGCGCATCATCGTTAGACAGATTTCTTTTTAAACATTTTTTTTTGAAAAAATATTTATATTTGTACCATTGTGAGAACGATGGCTTCGACTTTCGCATTGGAACTTTTCAGGAAAAGAAAGCCTGCAGTTTTTATTAGCATTGGATTCCCCATCGATGATGCGCATGGAGGACATTTCTGAACTGCTCACAGCCCTCCTGTGAGACACAGACTGAGTAGAAAAAAATTGGGCTGTTTTATCATGAACATTAGTGAGGACCAATTATATGAAGGCAGGTTGAAAAGTGGTGAAGTGGTCCTTTAAGTTGTGTACTGCTTTACCATTTACCATTTTACTGCTTAATTCCCAGAGCTGTAGAAATGCAGACTTGCAAAGAAAAAATAAATCCAAGTCACTCCGTCTTCCGTGAAAGAAAAATTATATAACTTTATTGATGAGCAAGACAAATAAAAGACCTACGCGTTTCGACCACAATGGTCTTCATCAGGGTCTATCTGTAAAAATAATGATTCTCTAATATTGTGTTGACTTCTTTTAAATGAAGTAATGCAGATGTTTAACAATAATGTACCTTACGCGTCCATTGGTTTAATTTACACTCAAGATATAAGAGTCCATTTACTACGCTACATTATTTAGCTGCATGGGGACCTCCCCGCTCCCCCTCAAGGACCACTGCTGGTCCCCCGGACCACTGGTTGAGAACCACTGCAATACTGGAAACAGCATCCCTAATGAGACAGACGGACAGACGTACCGGACGGATGGAAGCTCATTCAGGACACACAGATTACGGAGGGTAGACTATAGGCTATTTAACTGTAATCTGCCCATAATGCATCTCATCATCCGTAATCCCCTGCAATCCCATTTAATTTCATTGGCCCTGAGGATTCTACTAGCTGTCTTTTAGCAATCTCATTGTCAAGCTGAGTACAATATGGCATGGGTGTCTTTATTAGCACCAGCCTGGTGTACAGTGGTGGAAAGTAACTAAGCAGATCTACTTCTATATTGCACTTGAACACAACGTTGAGGTACTTGTACCTCAACTTGTGGAGCCATTTTGTCATACTTTATAGTTTATACAATCTCAGAGGCAAGTATTGCGCGTTCTCTCTCTCGCTCAGGTTCTGCAGTCGTATAAATCCACTTTGCTGCTAATTTATCACTTAATTGACATTAACAACATATACATAGGTTTAATACAGTAGCCTGTATAGGTATCTCCATATTACAATGCCCTACCTGCTGACCTAAGATGTGCTAACTCAGTATATAAATAGATTTGTTATCATTAACTATTTGTAAATTAATACCCTATAGCCTAAATGATCACACTACAATGTCACACAAAAACACCAAAAGGCGCAAATCTGTTTTCTTTATTTAAATTTGAATCCTGAAAAGTAACAGTTTTGGACATATGAGATTTTCCACCTGACAGAGATGATATACCGACAGTTCAGAATCCGTTGATCACTGGTCCAACTCCATTTGTGGTCAAAGGAGAACTTTTTTTCTTTATATTCTTTCATATTCAGACAGACATGACGAATCTGAACTGTATAATTCAATTTCATCAGGCAAACTTCCCAGACAAAGTCATTAGCGTTAGCAGAATGGACTCGACAATGAATAGGCCTTCTTCTCCCGCTTCCGCTGCCCGGCCCCTTTCCCCCACAAAAGTGACGGAGCCATTGTCATTTCTCATTCATGCCTAATATATCCGCTCTTCAAATCTTTCCATTTATTTCTATTAATGCACTTTTATATTGCCCGAGTCGGCCGATGCAATTAAATAAGACAAGCCTTTTAATGAAAAGCGAGAGGAGTCACCTAATCACATCTGGAACTCGTGAGAACTTGCGCTGAAAGAGGGAAATTATGTGAGTCGGACTCTCTCTCTCTCTCTCTCTCTCTCTCTCTCTCTCTCTCTCTCTCTCTCTCTCTCTCTGGGACTGAATTACAAACAGAATACATATTCCACTTTTCATTCAACATTTTGGATTTTCAGCATTGTGTTTTTTTTCTCTCTCTCTCTCCAAGACAGAGAACTGGAAAATGGGTCACAAGGAGACACATTCTATGAAACCCGCCGAAGGCTCTAAATAAACACGATACAAGTCAAATGGTGTGGCAGTGCTCTAATGCAGTGGTTCTCAACCTGTGGGTCGGTACCTCCAGGGGGGTCGCCATATGATTTGTGGTGGGTTCCCGGATGAATGCCAATTTAAGAACACTAGACCGGTGTCCGGCTGTACAGCACTGAGTCGGTAACGATGCCCCACCCAGAGCAATGTAGAAGGAGAGTAGTGACCTCCAATAGAACGTCTGGAAAGCGGAAGTGCTCTACTGTGCTCATTCTATCTCAATGGCCCATAGGCACCCGCTCCGGCGGCAAGATCAAAGCGTGTCGCCATTCTCCTTACACCACTCTGGCCCCACCTAGCTATGCAATAACCATTGTACCCGTGTCAGAGTACCTGTTCCACCCACTCCTTTATTACTATATGGAGTTCTGTCTCAGGCATGCCCAAGTACGGAGTGTTGTGATCGCTCTTAATCCTTGATGATCCATTTGTTCTCAAAAACGTGTCCACACGTCTTAAGAAAAACAACCGACCGTGAGCGGAGACGTCTGTGGACGTCTTAACACTATAACATTGATATCAAACCGATCGAGTGAAATCCGGGCTATTTTCCATCTTTTTTGTCCTAAACTGCTTCCCGTAGCCAACATCATGACGTCGCGCAACACCAGCTCCGTTTACTTCCCTATTACGTCGCCGAAGAAGAAGCTCCTATCTCCACTCCCTAGGCGCTGTCCGCGCTGAATGCTCACATCGGCAGGGAAGCGTTTCGCATCGCAATACGTTACATGCCGTGGACTATTATCGTCTCTGGGGACGGTTTGGATATATTTTTTTTGTTCGGCCGGATGAAGCGGGAATAAAAGTAAGTTTATACCTACCCCGGCACAAGCTATATTAATTTCTAATCAATATCCTGGCAGCAAATCTGTTAAGAGCGTTGAAGCGTCTGCTAAAGCAAAATAAAAGTACCTCAAAATTGCACTTGATTACATTACTTAAGGTAAATGTACTTAGTTACCTTCCACCACTTTCACATGAACATCAATACATTGGACCTGCCATGATCTGCTATCATACATGGGCCTAAATCACGTCTATAAGGTCAATGGCTCGCTATATGTGCAGGCTGTGTGTGTGTGTTGGCGTGCTACAGTGCTGGCCAAACAAAGTGTGACACTCCGCCATTAATCAGACAGCCAAGCCATATGTGACAATTAAAAGAGCGAGGGGAAGGTAATGATGCCCAAGTTGTTGCTGACCTTATTTTGAGTCCATTAAACGCCGGGGCTATTTATCAATGGCACATTATGTCATTACGGGGCTAAAGCGGATCTTTGGAAATGTCAGCGATTGTCCCGTCCGCTCATTTTCTCAGGTAGGAGGGTGATTCATATCCCATTAAGCATAAATCGTCAGCTGTCGGGCGGAAACCTTGTATGTCCAAAACCATGACTTGTCAGGAAATGGTAAATAAATGTAATGAATACTGTTGCCAACCGATCCAATATTGTTAGTACTTTTCATTGGTTCAATATTTGCAAAACACACTTTGCAAGCTGTCACTTTTACTTAAAACTACGTCTAAAATAGCAGACAATGTCGTGCGACGAAGTTTGGCATTAATTGACGAACAAAATAAAACTAAAAAATTTGCAATATGGAGGTACAAGGTTTCTGCCCGACAAGCATGTGATATATACATAAATGAGTGTCTATTCTTTGAAATAAATGTGCCTGACCTTCATAAAAATGAGATTTTAAATGCAAATCACCTCAGGAGTGCGGGGAAGGTGTCATCAACAGCAGCGGCAGGAATACCAATGATGAATTGTGTCTGCCTCGAAATCAATAGGTCCCCGAGGAATCACGATGGTCCTACACACGGACAGGGAAGAAGAGGGGGGGGGGGGGTCTAACCTATAAATTCAATATTAAATGATTTACTTTCAAAATAAATTCCAACACCTTCCACATCAGCAGAGAAAATTAATAGCTTAGGAGCTAATTGATTTGAAATTGAGCATACTGCGGTTGAGTGATTGAGTGAGTGAGTAAGCTCAGGGCCGTAAATACATCATTTTGTAGGCTACCTCAAGGAGTGATAATTAATGTGGTCACATAAAGTGACCATGTGGTCACTTTAAGCATGAAAATAGAATAGTTATTTCTTCCTCTTGAGATCATGGAAAGGTTTTCCCGATATGAATTAAGTAAATAGGAGGCCAATTACGCAACTGTCCCAAAACAACTTTTTCATGTTTTCATGTAAAGTATAACATAAAAACTAAATAAAACTAAATAAATAGTATTTAGAACACTTTTTTTCTCCTCATAGATTAACATATTATTAATACATGAATCAAATAGCATGTACAAGGTCGCAGCCAACGTCACAGAATGTGACGTCACAGTGTGTGGGATTTTATAAATATTGATCGATGTAGTTTGTGACTAAGTATAATAACAACTAGGCCTACTAGGATCCAGCCAGTGGAACATGTAGTTTTCTAGTAACACGTTTTGGACATACAAGTTTTTAACCTGGCAGCCACGACTTGATAGCTGAGGATCAATCAATGCTCGGGATGGCATTTCTTCTAAGTGCGTGCGTGCGTGCGTGCGTGCGTGCGTGCGTGCGTGCGTGCGTGCGTGCAACACTGACAGCTTATCAAACCAGCAAAGTCACGTGATCGTGTGACTCGAGGCTGCTGGGAAATGGATGCCGGGCAATCTGTCAATCTCTGCATTATCTGCTCTAACACACATACACACTCATGCTACACACTCACGCACGTGCACACGCACACAGACATATACACTGTATTACTACTGTAGACTTGAGGACGTAAAACATTTTTGGCACATATACTGTAGGCTACTACAGTATGACAGTGGTACACAAATCATACTGTAACTCTTAACACCTCCCCCTAAACCAATTCTAATAAAATATGAATATTATGATGTAATAAAGTTCACTATATGCCACCTATACTTTTTTATACCATATTGCTATAAAAATTCAACAAAAATAATAACGGAACACTCACATGTGGTATACATGTCTAAGTAAGACATGACCTTTTACACAATCTAAATATATCAATAGAAGAGCAGGGAGACAGAAATGTAGAAATGTTATATTTTATTAAATACTCTTTTAAAATACATATTTCTTTGTTTCTTTAAGGGACCAAACAGTCCCGAGCGGACTTGTTTAGGGACCAAGCAGTCCAGAAGTTTTATTGTTAAAACTAAAACATGTTCATCCGGTACTATGATTATACTAGGAGGAAGATTTATCTCAAAAAAGTGTATAGAAAGTGTTCAAATTATGTTTTTATGTGGCCACACCCACCAGTTCATTAGGTATGCATGGTTTAGCACCGCCCACCTGAACTAGAGCCTTGCCCACAGCTGTTCTTGTATGATATTGTGGGAGGGGTTACGGGTTGTGATGTCACTAAAATGGTGTTATTTCAATTGGCCCTTTTGACTCTTGCAACTTTCAGGAAGAGACCAAAAATACACAGGGAACACATATTTGAATATTATAACCACACCTGGGGGTGTATTAGAGTAATGTTAACTTCATAGACACATGCAAAACAGAAAAAGTACAAAAATCATGGCTCTCCATCTTTAATACAACAAAATGTTACAAAGCTGATCTGTGATGTGGCGTGATGTGTTATGAGCATGTGGATCTGCTAATTTCTATAAGTTTGAGTACTATAAGTTGGTACTCAAAGTACATTTGCTTATTGCCTTCTTGGATGATTTTACTGTTAACACTAATGTCTAAAGATACCAGAATCAAAATGATTGAATTTATATTCTAAACCGCTTTTATTGGACGCCCTCACGGTTACATTACATAGACTTGGACTTAAGGACACAGCTGAGTTCACGCTCTGTGGGACTGTCCTGTAATTGAGAGTTATTGGAAGCAAATTCATAATTGTATCATAGAAATTACAGAGGTTTATTTTCTGCCCTATAGGCTTTATATACTTGGTGACCCAAAGCAGGTTGCTCATTGTGATGTATAAATCATCCTCATGCACGGTTATTATGATTGGTAGACAGGAAGCCAATGGTAAGCGTTTATTTTGCAGATTGGTCACACATTTTGCTAACTAGCCGTAACTAAATCCCGGAGTTCTAAATATGAGTTGGGATGAAGCTTAGGTGAGCAGCAAGGTTTTCAGACGAACAGACAGTAGTCAGTTCATCACCAGCTGTTACCTACCCAATAGCCAGGAACTGTACGTTTGTGGTAAAGTAGGCCTACAGATACTCAAAAGATACTCAAAAGCACTGTATAAGCATATCCAAGTACTTCATTACTATACAGTGCTGGGCTGGCAGTAACTATCAGCTTGATTCAGTTTATCACCTCGGTCAGAGTTCAACTTGAACTTGCAGCAACTCATCAATTAACCTCAACGTCTAATAGTTCTTAGCCTGAAAGAAAAGAAAAGAAAAAAACATCCCTGTCTTCCATTGAGTAGTTGGTTGTTAGGCTTCGCTTGAACCCTCGCCAACCAATTACTGCGTCACCTCAGTGAGTTGGGCACAAGGTGACAACCTGTAATTATCATTCTGAAGTATTTCTCTTCGACGAAGACATTTTATTCTCTTCTGTGCCGGTGGTGGGCTTCCGAACAAGATGGATACACCTGCTGCTGACAAATCAGCAGAGGGGGTGAGGAAAAGAAAAGGAATTTGAGCACAAGCCAATACCCCCCC
>OOFJ01028175.1:9391-20212 GCA_900323375.1 Benthosema glaciale
TTTTCACACCAAGCACTATAACGTCGTCCTTTATAAGCGGGACTAGAGACAAGCACATGGCTGCATGTCACAGTCGGACATTTGAGGATGATGCACAACTATGTATTTTATACTTAGTGCCTGGTGTGAACAACTCTTCAAGCCTGCAAAAGGTAAGATGGAACACACCTGTGTCGGTGAGGTGCTGACCACAGAATTGTGGTAAATAAACTGAAGGAAAAATGAAATGGTGACATTTTTATTTTGAGAATTTTATGTATGTTTTTATTTTTATTTATTTTTTGTGTGTGTGTGGGGGGGGGGGTCAGGCAGTAAATCTATGGCAGAGGGAGAGGAGAGACATGGAAGATAGACATGATGTTTTGACGAACTTGGGTCCTCACGATTCACAAGGACCACGTAGTCAGAACACCAACCGGCTGAGCCACTAGAGGCACCGTGATTTGCAGTCATGAAAACCTAACTCAAAAGTCAAAACCTTGGCAATAACCTTAATGATATATTCACATCGAGGCCAGTTTTAGTTCTGCTTCAGGACGCAAACAAAGGATGAACAAGCTCGTCTGTCAGGCTGCCATGCGTACTGCGTAGAGGGACCTTCCTTGGCACGTCTCCACAGGGCAGGAGAGAGAGAGAGAGAGAGGCGGTGTAACTGTGGGCTACAAAGACACCCAAGCTTGAGTGTGTCCCTAATAGGACACTGATACGCACTTAATAAACACAGAGTTAATTTATAATGTATGAGAAGGGAGGCAGGTGGTTGGCTATACCTCCTGATGACTGAGGCCTTGATGGCATCGGCGTGATCGCCGTGGCCACTGACTTGCCTGCCTGACGGCTCACTCTGGGGGCACTTCACAAGCCTTATCCCATGCTGTCGTCGCACCTGGCTCGTTGAGGTAATAAAAGAACAAGCGCTCCTCTCTATACAACAATCCTAGAGGAATTAAGACACACGTCTTTTCTAACAGAGATAACTAACACTATCAGCAACAAGAACTACAGAGTTTCTTCTTATATACCGTAGTCTTTATTAAACACACAAGATAATTTACAAAACGACACAGAGGTACTGTGGGAGCAGATGTGATGTTCAAGGCGGTGTGTCGCTGCTTCTGGTCAGCGGATGTCTGTACAGAACATCTTCTACCAGCTTTTTCACCGAAGCCGTGTCGTCTGGATCTGTGAGGAAAAACAGGAAAACTACCCTGAAAAGCGACCCTAAAAAAACAATCAATAAATATGCAAATTAGCTCGATGCACAACAGGGGTGTACTGTAGTAGTTATACCTATAGCCCAGAGTCCAATTAATTAGAGTCAGACCAGGTGTGGCTGCTTAAATAAACCATCACAACCCTACAGCAGGGGTCTTCAATGTTTTTCAGCCCAAGGACCTCCTAGCTGAGAGACGGATGAAAACGGGGACTTTATTGTATCAAATTGTGTTGCAGGTTAAACCTCTTCACAGATTTCATAGATATCTTTGTAGAATCATCAGTGTATGATGGACTCGTGAAGCTTTTTTTTAAATAAACTTGACCTTTGTAAATAGCTGATCTACAAGCTCATGTAGTAACTCTGTGAAGACCATGTTGAAGACCACCTGCCCTTCAGTAACATTTCAAAACGTGAAACATTAAAAAAAAAAAAAGTGAAACATAAATATGTGAAACATTTTGCGGCACACGTTAATAATCATCAAGTCAGCGTTGTGCACTGCAGTGTCTAGGTGTGCTATTCAGAGGCGCATGCAGCTGGAAAATGTCACTGCAAGAGGAAAATGCTGATACTACCCAATTTCCCGTCCCACTTTCCAATCAGTGTGTTTACAACACGTACTGTACTGTAGGCTAACTTCGCAGTAATGAGAGCCGACTCATGGTGTTCCACACGTGCTGGCTGGCTGAATAGCAATATTACATTTAACATTTCCAGACGGATCTTTTCCTTCTCTCTCTCTACTGGAGACTTTCATTCCGTAACATGAATGTCACGCGCGTCTGTCAGCTCAGTCATAATTATTTGGTTGCCAACAGTACAGTTCAAAGACACACTATGCATTTGGCAGGGTCTAATTGTTATGTGCTTATATATGTGGTGAGCACTGGTGACCTTATTTTGTGTATTTACTACACAGAAATCTGAAACTAAACGGAGCTTGCCATCAGTTGCTTATCACTATTGGCCAAGTAGTAACTAATGACAGGCCTTATAAGCAGATTAAATGTGTCATGGGTGCTCGAATGGCACGAGGGCCGGGGGAAGATATTTCCCGCCACTGCAAGAGATTATAGATTATGGGTTTGGATCATCCGCCGGTGCCTCTAGTTTGGCACAAACACACATTAATTAGCAATTTTTCGTGCTGGGAAGCCAGAAAGGGAGGGAGGAACATCTCTGTCAACTGCACTAGCGCCTCCTGCAGGTTGCTCAGGGCAGTGCCTGTTCATCACGGAGAGGAGCTAGGACAAATTCCAATACCCAAAGATCTTGGCCTCTCGCTCACTCACACTTGGTCACTCTGTGTTACAGTGAAATTGGTAATACCGGCCATAACAGTAATTAATTATATCGGATATCCATTTCAGCCAAAGTCTCATACATATAGTGATGGATGGACTACCGTAGTTTGTGGGAGAAATTGGGATTTGGTATAATGACAAGGAGAAAGGGTAACAAGACAAGAAAAGTGTGTTGTTGGCTGCAAATGTTATTGCGGACCTCCAGTCTGTCCACCCATACTATAGACTACACTTGTTACTGGACTATTATGTTGGATGAGCTCGTATTAAGCTTGAAACATGGGTAACTTAACTGCCTGAGTAATACTCTTTTATAACCCACCCTCTATCCACCTTTCCAGATCAGGCATATAGCGCTTAACCACTTTAAGCCATATATACTTCATCATAGGAGGAATAGCATAAATAGCAGATACAGTATACACCTTGGACTTACAAATCAAAACTAATTGGGATGCCAGGTTGAATTTGATCATTATTATATGCTATATCCCTCTCCCCTAGACTAGTCCTAGCCACCCGTGGCAGTAATGTTCCACACACGCCTGTAAAATCATTGCCACGAGAAACACAACAGGCCCAGAGGATGAATTATTTACACCAGCAGCAGGATGCCATGCTCCACTGCCATTAGAGGGTTCAAACCCAGTTGGAGCCTGCAGTACGCCCTGCACTCAGAGTGATAAGGTTATTCTCTTTGCTGTAATACTCAAATAGGTGCAACTAATGTTTGCCAGTGGAGGGTAATTCTTCCCGAGGGCAAATTGGTTTTCACTGCCTAGTTGATTATGATGTGGCTCGACCGACTGGCGTGCTACGCTGGCAGCTTGACATGTGTTTATGTTCTGGCTGGATTTGGGGTATCGTCCGTGTCACTTAAGATTCGTCAATACAATTCAGCACACTTGTACGATGGACCTAACAAGTGCACCACAGGTACTGAGAGGAAGAAGACGCACAAGCAGAAATCACAAATTTCTATGTTAGCGCACTATTGCGCTAACAGGATTAAAGTGGCAAACAGGAGTCAAGTTCTAAGTACAACCTACAGTAGAAAATGAATTATTGATCAACTCCAGTCTTTGGGTTAGAGACAAATTACTACATGCACAGAGTGGGCTCTATTTTTGTCAATGCTAAACCCCTTATCCCTAAACTACCGGTACTTTACAGTTAAAATAGCCAATCTACAAGCTCACAATGTGTCAATGTAGATTGACTATTTTAACTATTCAAAAATGTTTTTTCAAAATAGTAAAAAAGCAAAAAAAAAAAGCAAAGTAGTTTAGGGATAAGAGCCCAGAGTCTCTGCTTAAGCCTTCATTCCGTTGTACGACAATTAGATGAAATAGATGTGTGATGCCTGAGCTTGGAAATCTGCAATGTTTGAAAATCTGCTACTCTTATGCTCAATATAGGGCCACCAGCCGCCAGGTTGAAAGTTAGGTTAACTGATACTTCTTGGCAGTATGAATAATTAAAAAAATTCAAATCAAATTACTACAGTACTCCATATTACATGAATTAAACTTGTGTGTCTTGTAAGAGAGAATGTATTAGTGGCTGACCAGCAGTGACACCGTTCCCCAGAGGTAGTATTGGGTCGGGAAGAAATAAATGTACAATGTAAGCCTTTGTACATGTTTACAGAGATCAAAGACCCTCTTAAAATAGCCCAGCCAATAGCAGCAGACACTAGGGTGCAGATTTGCATACATTTGGACGAAGAGTGGACAACATGGGATTTATAAGATGCTTCTTGAATCACTCCAACTCTTAACTCCCTTCTGACTAACAGGGTCTTCCACTCCACAGCGTTGAACACGCGCATGCGTGTGCATGCGTGCATCTGATTTGTTATCTGGGATACGAAAAATAAATTAGATTTCTCTAACAGTGAGGTCTGGTAAACAATAAACATGGATCATTTGTCATTTTTATTCCTTTTATTTTATTTGAATCATTTCCCCCCCATCGAATATCATTCTGCTTTATGTCTGACCTTCGTGACTAGAAGGTTGTGACTCTTTGCTAATAAAAAGGTTTAACCAATGAAACCCTGTTGACCGGAGTACGGCAGGGGCCTGTATTTGAATACACTACACACACCAAACGCATGCTGGGCTTGTAATTCGGCTGCTTCCGCGCTAATGTCATGTTTAGCGTAATATTCATCTTTTTTTTTTCAGAATAGGGATACTATCGCTCATGCTGTGAATGTACGACCCGGTACTTTATTGTCCAATCCTATTCGCACTTCATTTTTTATTACCAAAAAAAGGCAAGGCTATTGCACACCTACTGCGACAGATGCGTAGGAGAGGGTTAAACACCGAAAACATGAAAGGAGAAACACCCACACACTGTATTCAAATGCAGTATACAACTTTAATCAAGGGAGCAGCAACGTTGCGGCCTTTACGGCCATCATCAGGTTTTATTACCAGAAATATACTTTCCGTCTGATCTCCAATATGCAACAGCATATATTATTTTTCATTTCATTATTCATATAAGATGATGTCTGGAAACATATGTGATGTCTACTCGTTTGTCTGTAGACTTTTTGCTGAAACATGATTACATTTTAAGTTGGGAAGTTAGGGCTTGTAGATCAGCAATTTTCGGGGCGCAATCCAGCATTCCTTAACTAGTGGGGATGCGGTGTACGACAAGGATTTTGAAAAAAACTAATTTGTTCAACACAAAATGCTGCGTTCAAGTTCAGGATACTTTGAAAAAAAGCTATTATCCTGAATGCAGACTTTGTCATGGAAAGGAAAGGAAGGGCATAGCATGTGCATTTCTTTTACCATAGTAAATTCGTGGTCTGGAAAGGGCAGTTGTTTAACAGACGGGTAAAAGAGCAGGGGCTGAAGTCCCCTTTGATTTCTACGACCCCCTTTCCACTAGTTGGGAACCGGTTCAGTTCAGAACCAGTTTTTAGTCCATAAGTCAGACCTCAAAAATTGGAGCATTATTTAATTAATACCTATATTAAATTGTTTATAGGATCAATATAAGTAAATTAATATATAACCCTTCCACACTAGTAGCTTTTTCATATTTTACATTTTTCTTTTGCATATTTTCCTATATAATAGAAATCATTGTCCTTGTGTAAGTAATCAACTGGGGAAGTTTCATGGCGAATTTAATATAGGTATGGTTTTGCACACTCAATTCATTCATAATTTAACATTCCAATTTTGGAGCTCTGGCTCATGGACTAAGAACCAAAAAGAACTGGAGCGGTTCCCAGCCGGTGAAGAAGGGCCTGGGTGTGCACGTGCCTGGGTGACAGCCCCTGCAGATGGTGGATGAGCTCAACTCACCCACTCCCAGCCTCTCCAGGTGGCTCCTGAACTGGGGCCTGTCCTCCAGGACTCGCAGCAGGTTGGTGGGCTCCATGCGCTCCAGCTCCACCCTCCAGTAGACGTAGATCTTCTGGTTGAAGCCCACGTACACCAGGCACGGGCTGTTCCGGCCTTCCTTACAGGCGTACTGCCCTGAAATCACAGAATGGACCCATTTAGACCTGAGACCCAGTTTTCTGATCAATATATCAAGGACCCCAAAAACTATATGTAATTGCCCGCCGACCCCCATCTGAAAATGTGTTGTTCCAGGGACCCCCCCCCCTCAGAAGCAAAGATTTGAGTTAAAAGCGTTCACTGGGAAAGACTATATATTCAAAGATTTGCGCCACATTTGCGCAAGATTTTTCAAAAATGGACTAAATCAGCTGTAGATTTAGTTGACTAAAATCCTATGGTATTTAGACGACTAACATTTTATTCAGAAGACTATGACTAGTTCATGTTAAGGAGCCCTGAATATTGGTTGATGCCAGAGTCACAGAGTGAAAGCTCTGCCACAGAGGCAACAATAATGGGCGTGTAACATGCTGTGCATCATCCCAATGAACTCATCAGCAAAACGCTGTGTTGCCTGGATTCTAAAATGATTCTAATGGACAACAGAGCTAATGTTCCTGCTAATGTTGATCATGCAGAGCAGATAGCGTGGGCAGGCAGGGGCTGTATGATGATTTTTTGCCGTTTCTCTCTCTCTCTAAAATAAGATGAACAAATATACTGGCATACAATAAGAGAAAGCATCGCAGCAGTTCCCTGCAGTGCAGTGCAGTCGAGCCTCTTTAATCAATTTATTTCTGCATAATATCTCTCTTGAAAATGCAATGGTTTTAAGTAACCACCACACACACACACACACCACATTTGAGAGGAGAAATAAATGGGGAGGAAGTAGGAATGGCAGTCACTGTGTGAGCGTTCAGAAGCTCAACATTGCCACCTAGTGGGCAACATGAGCCTGAACAGGTTTGAGTATTCCTAACACGCAACCAACCTTGTTGCACGAGTGTGGATTTGGAATCGATTGGGAGCGGGCCATGTCCCCCTAAAATGCTGATCCGAGGTTCGAGTGCAAGGTAACTTCACCTGCACAGAAGGCATTGACGTTCTCATCAAACTGGAAGCGGACCACCATCCGATTGTGGTCGATTATGTACGTCTGGCCATCCCAGGCACAGGCCACCACCTCTTCTCTGCCATCACCCTAAAGGACACATGCCATGTGCACGCACACGCACACACACACACACACGCACACACACCAACTTGCCATGCGGTTCAAACTTTCCACGTGTCCCCAGACTCTTCTCCCTTCCAGCTCCCAAACTATGGAATGAATTCCCCATTGTAATAAGAACTGCACACGCTCCAAATTTTCCGTCGTAGTCTGAAAACTCGTATGCAAAGGCATATGTAATTTAGATAGCATGCTATATGTAGACAGATGCCAGGTTATTATTGATCTGGCATCCTTTGGGCTATTGAATTCCATACGTTGAATCACTAGGGACGACGCGCGTCAACGTGCAACAGGACATATCACACCACAGGGACAACGCGTCTGGTACCCTTTGATGTGGTTAGGGCTTTACTTACACCTGGTGTTGTTCTTGCTCACTGTTAAGTCATTCTGTCTGGATTAAGAGTGTCTGCCAAATGCCTCAATTGTAAATTGTCTTGCACTTCTATGAGCAGGTAAAAATAAACTCACAGTGACGTCGAGCTTCTGTAGGACAAAGAGCTGGTGGTCCACCTGCACTGACCACAGCAGCTGTTCTGAACTGTCCATCAGCTTTAGGGTTCCTATGACAACAACAAAAGGGTTGTCACCATTATGACATTTTACTTGACCATTAAATGTCACTCAAACAATTGCGATTAAAGATTGAATTGTGTTCCTGCCGTTGAGCATTGGAACGAATGGAAATCACTTTTCCGTTTGGCTTTTGGACTTCGTGAACTAAAGTGGCACAGGGCAGATATGACAAATAACATACATATTTAAAGACTATAAAAACCAAAACATTAAATGGTGGAAGTAGCTGATCTACAAGATCTAAGCGTGTCGCATGGCCACGTGTTTTGAGCTTGAGCAGTTGATTTCCCTTGAGCAGGACATTGTCTGACACATACCTCATGTTTTAACCACACAAATCCTAGCATTTTGGAAATGCAATAATAGGCGAATATTTGGCAAAAAGATAGGCAAATCTTTGCTAAAAAAACCTTTGAAAATATTATATCTACATGGTCATAACTCATAACATACTGTGTAGATCAGCTATTTTCTGTATTTAATCTACAACCAAATATATAAGGTTAATATGTAGTTACATTTAAATATCACATTATATTTTCAAATTATATTTCATACTCCATCTGCTATTAAGATCGAGAGATTTACCATCGAGAGTGCAGAGGGCGAACAGGCCGCATTTAGAAGAATCATCTTTTGAACCTATGAAAGACAGAAAATTGCATCAACCACAGTATTGAATGTAATGTGATTAGACAGTGCTCCTGCATGCCCACTGCTGACATTCCATATTTCCCTTTTCTCCTTTGTACATTGAAAATGAGCCTATGTGTTATTTAGTCTGGAGTTGTCCCTTAACCCATTTAGACCCGAGGACGATTCTACAAATGTCTTCTAAATCCTGACACTTTTCACAAAAAGTAAAACCCTCATGTTTCTATGTCAGTAGTTCTCAAAGTTTCTCATGTCAAGGACCCCAAAAAACCCTAAAAAATATCTACCGTAAATGGCCGCCGACCCCCATCTGAAAATATGTTGTCCCAGGGACCCCACCAAGAAAAGATTTGAGTTAAAAACGTTTGCTGTGAAAGAATATTTATTCAAAGATTTGCGGGACATTTTCACGATTTTTTAAAAATAGCGCTATGAGCTTGTAGATCTGCAATTTTTCAACAGCTAAAGTAGGCCTGGACTGGCTGCAGCTTCCAGACCCTGCTACGCACAGCAGAAGACCGAGAGCGCTGGAGATCCCTGACTGCCCAAGCATCCATCATGACACCCCTACGGCCCCCTAGGCCATGGGATGAGTAAGTAAGTAAGAAAAGTAGGCTATTAGCCTGACACTCACACACACACATTTCATTTCACTCCAATATTCATCGCCAGAAATTTTTTTTTTTAAGGTAGTATTTTTTTATGGAGGCGATTCAGGGCTGGACCCAGGCTAGAAGGCTATAGCATAATGCTTAAGACACCAAAAGGGGTTCCCGTTGTAATTACACTTCTGACAAATAAAGTAATAACTCAATCAATCAAACCATTATTCATACACTATTCCCTCATGATGACACACACGACAAGGTTCTGGTACACTACCTCTGCTGATACTGCCAATGAGGTGAGTGGAGACATTTTTGTTGTGGATCCGCCCAGTGGGCAGGTGGAGAATCACATCTCGAGAAGGCAGCTCACTGTAGGACGAAAATAAAGATACATAAAACAATCATATCAAATCAAGCGATTTGATAATACATTATGTACATTATGAGGCCAGATTAAGACATTAAACATTTGACATGACAATTTATTGTCACACAAATAATTGCAATTAACTGTAACAAACTTTTGCGCATTTGCTGTTGAAAACTGGAACATTGTGAATAAAATGTACATGTCTGTTTATTATTTCATAACTTTTATACTTTTCATTTTAGTGGAAAATAGCCAACCTACAAGCTCACAACGTGTCACTCACATCACGCTGTGAGCTTGTAGATTTGCCATTTCCACTATTATAATTTTTTTATGTTTGAAAATATATATACATTTTTCAACTTCATGGAAACGATTATGACGATTATGCAAAGATAACATCAATTATCTAAAATGATTGTGTGTGTAATACTTGTGACAGGCCTACCTCCCAGGGCTGGCAGGGCCCTGCTCTCCAACACTGGCGTGATGCTGGTGAGTCCATGTGCACAGTAGGATGGCGTAGCCACAGCCTGGCTGAGACACCATCAGCTCTGGCCAGCCCTCTGGACCTGGGTTCACAGACAGACTGTCCACCTGCCACAAATTAATACAGTACAGCGTGTCATCAGTCGCAGCCTGGCTTTTATCATGCGTAATGAATGATGAGCTGGCAGGCCTGTCAAACAACAGACTAAAACACTTCTCATTTATCATGGTGCCTGCCGTGCCGTGAGTACGAAAACACATACAGAAATAATAACCAGGGATTGACACACTAAGGTCTCAGAGGCACTTTTCCATCGGGCAAGTTCAGGTCAAGTTCTACTAAATAGGCCCAAAACATGCATACACAATACATACACATATACTGTACCTGTGTGTGTGTGTGTGTGTGTGTGTGTGTGTGTGTGTGTGTGTGTGTGTGTGTGTGTGTGTGTGTGTGTGTGTGTGTGTGTGTTGCTTTGCATATTTTTACTATTAAGCTTTCAAATTAGTTTCAATTTACTACAGATCTCTGACTGCCAACACTATTGATGATAATCATCTCTAAGTATACCTGTCCCTCCAGAATCCACTTCTTGAGCAGGACCAGTTGTCCAGGCGGCTCCTCCCAAGATTCCTCCCAACGGAAAGCTCTGACCACACGGTCTGTGTAACCCACTACCAGCTCATTGCGACCATCACCATCTGAGAAAACAACATACACGTCCATTTACAATTCAGGTAGCCTTGGAAACAATTCAGGCATTTAGCAGACGCTCTTAACTCAGACTAGCTTACTTACAGTAAGCAAGAACAAGTTAGGTAATACATTGAAAGCATAAAAACAGTCATCTAGGACAGTGTTTCTCAACCTTTTTTGTCCCAGGGCACACTTTTCATAGCATAAAAATCTCAGGGCACACCTAGATATACGCTGCGGTGTGGTGTGTGTGTGTGTGCGTGCATGTATATATATATATATATATA
>OOFJ01028178.1:0-10282 GCA_900323375.1 Benthosema glaciale
CATGACAGGAAATGACGAACAGAGGACTGCTTCCGTTCTCAGCTTTCATCTAGTTCCAGTCTATATAGCATTCGAAGATTGTCGAATAGTCGTCTGGCCTAACCCATTATAGGCAGGAACCCCTTTTTGAGTGGTGTGAAACACCACTCCTACAACCAGCTCTGGTGTGGACCCGAAACGTCCCGTGTCACACCCTGTCCACCGTAGACAGGTATGAAGTCATTTGAGTTCAAACGGGTAGGAATCATTACATAAGAGTCATGTGAAGACTAGTACGTAAAACGTTACATCAGACCAGTGCTGGACAGTGCGTATAAAAGGGGATGCAATCAGAGAATCAATCACAAGTATTGGATCATCTTGAAAAGATGTCCTGAAGATGTCCTGATATGGGACCCATTTGGAAGATGTATATATCAAAAAGAAGATTCGGGTATAAGACCTCACACCACTCAGTTCACACGGGTGTGATTTTATTTGTAACTACAGTATACCTTTCAGGACGGGAACCCCTTTTGGGGTAGTTGTTGCTGTGGTTGTTGTTACAGTATATTATAACATACATTTATTGTCATTTATGAATAAATATTCGAAGGGTTTTAGAAAACCTATGTCAGGACTTAGAAAGGGTTTTAAAAGTTTAACAGTTTAATTTTTACTCTGAATGGTGATCGGCAATTTACCCTATCTGAAGAAAGCCATCTGCAATTTACCCTATCTGAAGAAAGCGATCTTTTACACCATTTAAGTGGTATAAATGTCAATCAGATATAGTATAATATTTCGTGACAAGCCTAAACATTCTCCCCTTCCTCCCCACAAACAGGAACAGTTTTGAAGTGGGTTTTGACATAATAATTTTGGAAATATTCCAATTTGCAAAAAAACTGATCAGACCATCCCTACTAGGCACCCACCACAAATTGTGCATCATTCTGCAACATACAGTTGAATTGTACTACAGTACCTTTTGCACAGGGTGTACTCCTCACTGCTGGTGACCCCACGGGGCGGTGGGCGGAACTGCCAGCCATCTTGGATTTCTACAAAGACAGAGTCCGGGGGAAATGTTAAGAGTGCTAAAACCAGAACTCACTTCAATCAGCTTTTGAATTAATGAACAAAATAAAAGAGAAAGGCAAACATGAAGCATGTTAGGAAGTGCAATTTGGCATTAGGCACTGCCGTGGTGGTCAAGCCAAAGGTCCCAAAATAGCTCCACTTTGTCACCATGCCCAAGATCTGCTGAGAACACCGATGCCCTGTCCACACGAACATGGATATTTTTGTGTGATATGACCCCACAAATAATCAGATATCGGTCATAATTTCAATATTGTGCATCTCTAGTGCAAAGGCGTCTGCAGCTCCCAATATTACTTTGTCCACACAGTTGTGCAGACCCCGGTTTACAGTCCGCCAGAAACCACATTTTTGGATTAACCCCATCGTTGACCTTCCCCTTCACTATAGCTCCGGGACTCTTGTCAGATAGCACTGCCATAATAACTCTAATAAGGCAGAACATGTAAGACAGCAGACCCACACACTGCCACTTGCTGGTTCAAGAGAAACTGAGAAAGGTTTATTTAGAGCAACCTTTCTGTCATGAGACCTAAGCCTGAAAAAGGTCTCTATCCTACCTTCTTTCTCTAGGTTTTATTTATGTTTTATTTTTTTTGTTCAGCACCCGTCAACTTTTTCTGAGATGTGCTTGCTTCCAGTTTGGATCTTATCTAAATAAAACTCTCTCTTGAACCAGCAAGTGGCAGTGTGCGAGTCTGCCGTCTTACAAATTGGGTATTTTGACAGCCTGTGCCATATACAACAAAACATTGATATACTGGTGCTCGAGGTCCCGCTTCCGTGATAAATAGTTTGTGTTTTATTTTAAACGGTTCTCAACTCCTTACCTTCCTCTTGCTCCTCTGTGTATTGTGGCGCCATCTCACTAGTTACAGCCTGAAGCAGGGAGGGAGAAAAACAGTGACAGACATACAGAAAAAGACATTAGAATTCCCATTATGTCAACTAGAGTCATAGTCATGCAAACACATGAATAAGGGGAAGCAAAAGGGAGTTCCACCGCGCCTCAAGCCTGAGGTAGGCTATAGTCTTGTGCGTCTCAGAGGCGGACTGATGAATAGGAAGGAAGACACTGGAGCATTAGACGGTTCAAGCCCTTTTGAATCACCCTGGGCAAGACCTACGCTGGAGAAGCTATCGTTTGTTTGGGCGGAAGTTGCGGGATTTTGGCGGAAGTTGCACCCGAGGAAATGACGTTGATGCTTTACAAATCAGTTTACATTCTCCGCGAATGAAACAAGTCCTGTGATTGGTCAGGAAAATATCGGTCAGGAAAATATCGTATCCGGGGGAAATATATCTGACGGATGTTCCGACGGACACTTCCGCCGATAGTTTCTCTGCCTTACATTGTGACCAGGCTTTTCTCGTCGCAGATGAGTAAGCCTGGGACCGAGGCTACTTTTGAATTCACAGGGTGCATGACAACGTTTCGATGTATCGGTCACATCTTCGTCAGGTGATGAATAAGGAGGGAATAAGGGGACTTGTTGTACACCACTGGGTAATAATGCAACAAGAGGTACAAGCTACAAGTGAGTGCACAGCAAAATAATTAAGTCAGCGATGGAATTAGGCCACATTAGTTATTCCCATGGCTGTCATCTCTGACCCTTAAATACACAGGGAAATCCTGGATGTTAAATTAAGTCGAAGAGTGTTAAAAATTGACACTTACTTCGATTTCTGAGAGGAGCATTTTTAATCTCGTCAAGTCCTTTGTGACGATACCATTCTGTTCAAAAGGAGGAGGGAGAAAATAATTATTACAATGCAAAGAGCATCAAGGTCATGGAAATATCGATCTGGTTTGGTACCATTTTCTTAAAATGACATCCATTCATCATCTGCTGGGGAAAGTCTGTTTAAGCTTTGTACTAATCAATAATGCATCGATTAACATGTAGATGAAAGTTGCCATATCACAGGCATGTCAAAAATGGTTTGGGAGGATGTGTGTCACTAGTCTTTCATAGTTATTGAGATGAAACAAAAACACACTCTCCTACCAATACCGGATCAGAAGTGGTTGCTTGGCAGAAATATATTCCAATTATAAGTTTTAACTCTTAACTGGATCTTAACTGGTAGTTTTGAATGTCACAGGTGTGTGTATTTGTGCATGTGTGTGTGAGTGTGTGTGTGTGTGTGTGTGTCCCGACTGCCAAATTTGTCATATTTTGCGCCAAGCAGTCATTGTTCTCCACTTGAAAATGTTTCACACGGGTCAAAGGAAGAGGCTCTGGTTTGTGTGTTTCACATTACCCATAATGCTTCAGCTGATGCTCAAAAAGTATCAGAAAATAACTTCCTCAACAAAGTGAAAAAGAAAATGGTCAACAATTAAAGGGAAATGAGGGAAGGAGGTCAGCGGTGGGGGGCATGGAAACAGTCAAGCACTGTCAACGAGGAACACAGGAAAAATAGAAGGATAGTGGCAAACTATTTTAGGGAGTCTCAGTATGAAGACAGCAGTTAAAGGTCACAGGAAGTAGGCATGTGTGTGCAGGCCACACACATGCAGAGTGCACAAGGCCTGGATTACATTATACTTCAATGTATTGGGTGATCTACAGTAGTTCCATTTCTACTGGTGTGATGTTCAATTGTAATTATAATATTGGCAGGTCTCTCTTGAGAATGAGATCTCAGGCTCTATTTTCATCCCAAACCACTTTTACCATTTTGAAAATAGTAGAAAAGTAGACATTTTTGAATAGTTAAAATAGGCAATCTACAAGCTCAAAACGTATCGATGTAGATCGGCTAGTTGAACTACTCAAAACTTATTTTCTAAATAGTAAAAATGGCAGTTTAGGTAGTTTAGTAGTTTAGGGATAAGGGGTTTAGCATGGACGAAAATAGAGCCCCTCACTCATCAATGAGACTACTAAATGTCAAATAAAAAGAAAATATACATTACACTGATCAGCCATTACATTCATCTATTTTTTTCCTAAACTTTGGATCTTGTTAATACTTTGACTGTCAAGCGCCTGGGGTAGTTTTTCCCTTGAAAAGGGCTCATAAGGCTCTAGCTGGGCACAGGAATGTATTGATTTCCAACTCGCGTGGGCAGTCAAAGTGTAAATACACAGATTTCCTGTCATACGATACCAACTCTGACAAATGGAGTGCGGAAAATGATGGGGCAGAATGATGGACAGGGACGAGCATAGTGAAAATAGAAAGTATGGTCCTGATCTCATACCAGTGGCTCTCCATACAGGGCCTTGGAGAGGATATTGCCGACCTCCGACAGACTGCTGTCCAGCACCATGGAGTGCAGGGTAGTCTGGAGTGACCCATCTCCTCTCGACAAATCCTCTGCCAGGACTGGTGGAACATACACAACAAAGGCAGACAAAAGGGGAAAGGTTGTTTATTAATAAAACTGTGCTCAAGACCAAGAGATTGAGCGATCCCAAGTTTTGTTTCTGTGTGTTCAGTCTGAGAAATGTTGGCAGGGTGGTCGGCCGGTCACCCGAGAATGTCTGTCAGACCGACTCCAGATAGCAGAAAGTTGGTTATTTTGAGAGAGAAATGTCTCGCAATATGAATTATGATTTTTATTTTTATGGAAACTCTTGTATAATTGCAATATTACATCATGTTATCATGTTACTGACACTGCTTCCGAATTATTTACTTTAACGGTATAACTGTAGTCATAGCAAACATCATGGCGAACAGTACGAGTTTATTTTGGATTCCATATAAGATGCGCAACGTCTTGAGGCAAAAAACATTTGCCTGGAGATTTTTTTTAAGGAACCTATATAAATGGTCACTGACTAATGACAATATATAGCAGAATAATAGGACCACAATGGAAATGAGTCCCTAGTACTTTTTTGCGTTATCCTTTTAGCCTCGATATCTGTTTTGTTCTGTCTAATAAAAGTGTTAAATCAATCGAAGCAGCAACCAGCTGATAATCCATTCATAGGGACAAATCAAAGTGCCTGTCTCTCCACCCCTAAGGAGTCTTCAATGCCCCAGGGGTTACAGCCTGGGCCAGTGGCCTTGAAGAGGCAAACTTGCAAAATTAACATAATGCCCAGTGTGTGGGAATGTGGAATATCCACTCACCATGCTTGCAGTCTTCATCTGCTTGATCATAGTTTTTCTGTTGGTACAAAAGAGGGAAAGAAAAGAACAGAACAGCAAAAAGTCAAAGTCAGTAAGATGGAATTCTTGGTTCAAAGCCTGTTCAAAGCTCTGAGAATGAATGGATATCTCTGCTCCTCGTGGCATCTTCTGCAATGTAATTATAGGACTCTAAGTGGTCTTTATAATCCATGACGGCTTAAATAATGGCTGTAATTATTCGTCCTGTCTGTCTGTCTGTGTGTGTGTTGGGGTAACATAACCTTACCACATGGGGGGGGAACTATGTAGGGCCAATGATTTCAATTTGCAATCTCTCTCATGCAAATGGTTCGGGTGATAAAATTACAAGACCAATTTTGGAACGGGGCGGCAAATTAATGTGGCCGACGTCATACTACTGTAATGGTTGGTTAATCGAGCAGCGGGAAAGGGTCTTATTGGGTTTGGGAGGCACTGTGAGAGCATGGAGCACTCTGTCACCACATTATAAATCTGCACTTGTATCCAGGGCAGGGCTCCAGTCCAGACCAACTTTGTTCAGCCCCATCGCAGAACCGTCCAAAAATATAAATGTAAGTTATGTAGCAGTCTCAGAATTTAATTGATTTATTTGTATTCATTATTCTATTATACTCATTACTAGACTGGTGCCCTGCTGTGTAAACACTGAGTCAGTAACGATGTTAAGTCGCACCCCCGGCTATGCAATACCCATTGTACCCATGTCAAGAGTACCCGTTCCACACATCTGTCCGTGTCCCTTTATGCCCATATATGGACATTTCTGTATCAGTCTCTATGGGTCCTTTATTCCTATATACGTATGGAGTTCTGTCGGCATGCCCAAAAATGGAGTGTTGAGATGACAGAACAGGCCAGCTCCATATATGGAGCGAGCCTGGGCAGGGGACCCGTCCAGAGCCAGGCAGAGGCATTTTTTGTTTGTATTGAAACGGTCTCTACATGCAGTCTGCCTGCCTCAGGAAATGCTTCGTTGTGTGAACTGTAACCGAGATGGTTATTTATTTGAGACGACAAACCTGTTGTTGAGAGTTAAATAAAACACCATTATTACTAGTGTGTATTAGTGACAGGATGGGAACCGCAACGTTCCCAGTTCGAACCAGGGCTCCCCCAGAGTTAGTGTCCAAGTGTCCTTGAGCAAAACTCTGAACCCCTAATTGCTCCAGATGTGCAGGTTGGTTCCTTGCATGGTTTCCTCCAGCATACGTGTGAATGTAATGCACACATCTCTGTGAAGCGCCTTGGATAAAGGCGCTATATAAATACACCATTTACCATTTATCCAGGGTGGGGTTCAATACTTTAATACCAACTATGTTCAACTGGAAGGAATGGATTCGAGAAGACCGTAAGGGACAAAGAATTAAGGAGTTTTTGTGTTTGGTACACAAATAGGTACACAAATTAGCCCCTACATGCGCTGTGATGTGTGTGTGTGCTCACCAGTTGCAGGAGGGCAGCAATGCGGTAGACTAGGGCACGGCTGCGGAGGGGTGGAGCAGTGGCTCCGGGGGCAGCCGCAGCTAGTGATGGGGGACTCAGCGGGACGCTGGGGGGTCCGGGGGTGGAGGTGGGAGCTCCGAGGACAAGCAGGGCGTCTGTGCTGTGGCTGACTGCCGCCTCGTACTCCCTCCGTATCAACGATGCGCTAGCTTCTTCACATGACTTCTCCGCTCTCCTGTCCGCCATGACTCAGGGACAGAATGCCTGTGCACAGAGAAGCAGGAAGGAAGGTGGTCAAGGAAGGTAAAAAGGAAACAAGAGGAAAGCGAACGTGGGTTGGGCAAAAAGAGAATCAAAATAGGACATGAAATGAGAATAGAGAAACTAATGGATGTCGCGTTCAGTACTGGGCCAGCAGGGGACAGTGGCTGGACCACTTGTTGACACTCGTTTGCGAGTTGAGAAGCACATGTCGACTCACTGTTATATAATCACATTATATATCCTTTACAGCTGGAGCGTTTAAATCCAGAGACTATACTTGTCATACATCTCACTGCCATAATTGCTAAATTATAGACAACCCCCCACCCCCCACCCCCATAACCGAGGCAGGGAACGAGAGGGGAGAAAGATAAAGAGGATGTTCTATTTTTGTCCAAGGGGTGGTGGTGGTGGTGGGCCATTTGTTGACGAGGGCTTTCACAATTAGAAATATTGGTTGGTTGTACACAACTGCCTAACAAGCATGAACTAGCCTATGGATTGCACACAGGCACAGAAATATAAGATATAAGTACAGGCCCTTGAGCTGAATCGATATGTAGAACTAGACCAAGGTTCGGGCCGCTACTCGTCACACCAACCATCCGACTCATATCTCAGAGTCATAGGCGATTTGTTAGACTGCCCGTTGTACCCATCCGTTTGTCAGTTTTGCGGATCTCTGCAAGTATCAGTTTTGCGGATCTCTGTAGGTCTGTCAACCTGTGTCCCTTTTATGCCGATATAACCACCACAATATGTCACTTCAGGCAGATTTTTTAACTGTCCCCACAGCCTGTGGTAGGTTGTCGAACAGGAAGGCAGTAGGATGAGGCAAGAAGTTGTCCGTGCGCAGCACAAAAACACAAAACACATCTCACATCCTGTGCCACGACTCGCGAGTGTACAGTCAATACATATGCATCGAGCGGTCCTAGTCATAGGTAGTCAGATGATACGCCTCAGGCATTTCGTCATGCGTACTGTATCAAGCCCCATAGCTAATGACTGGAGTCGATTGTCTGGCATCATCTAATTCAGACAGTGGTTCCCAAACTCTTCAGGTCGAGACCCCCCCCCAAGACTGATGTTTGCCCAGGAGTGTACTTTGTGGTCTAAAAATGTGATCAATGACAAAAGGTGTATTCTGCAGGCCAAAAAGTACACCTGCGTGCTGTCACTGATCCATTGAGCCATTGAGTAAGACAGAATTACGACATCGAGGGGTCAGAAAACGGCGCTCGAGCGCCTGCAGAGTGACAAGCTGGAGTTTGAAATACATTGTTTTCAACGAGGGCGGCTCAAATATCAGCAATCTTATATTAGGCCACTTATTAGCTAACATTTTGAGTGTAAGCATACTTGTAGGGCAGTCTGAAAAAGAAAAGACAGAAAGAAAAAAAACAGCTACAGTTGATTAAGCCCAGTACAGGCAGCCTACTGATTATGCCACTGCCACATATGCATTTGGCCCAACTGTGCCAAACCCCCTTTGTTTACAAAGTGACAGACAGACGGGGAACAAAACCATGGGCTATTTCTAACATATTCATATACATATTTTTGCGTGATGATCAAGTTTAAAACAAGTAATAAACCATGTGGAGGTAATCTTGAATGAGATTAAAAACCGAGTAGGTCTGTAATCAAAACCACCTGTATTTGGAGGACTTGCAGCAATGGGAACGGGTGAGCTTCATTTTTATTGCTTTTATTGATGTGAGCCTCTACACGTCATCGCACAGCACGTTTTTTGTTAAAAGGAAGTAATTCAAATTAGATTCATATAAAAATACACAATCATTTCCCATTTCTTTGGCATCCATTGTTAGGTATGTCCATATGATGACCACGGATATGGTCTAAAAGCGTGAAAAACATTTTTATTAACATCACTGGGTCTTTATTTGCCTACCCTATAGTCGGTATAGCGTCCGTCTGTGGGGCTGCAGGGAGTGTGTGCATGTTTCAAAAGTTAGCCTACATTTCAGTATTAGTCATGACTCATGACATGCAGTGCGTGAGATGAAAATTAGCCTGTGTCGCCGTGTGTGTCATGCTCGAGGGAGGTGGCATGAGGACATCAACTACTTGGCATACATTTAGGCAGGAGGAGCAGATGGAAAGACAACCTAAAGGACAATTCTCACTATATTGAATTGACTCCTCTTCAAAATGTCAACAGTTGTGATTGTCAAGGCCAACTGAAAATATATTTTCTACATAATTTATGCCTATCGACGGCATTCATTCAGCATGCCTCTGTGCTACATTTTGTTTAGTTTTTCCAGCCCCTGTGCTAAGATTTATTTTTCTTAAAACAATATTTGTTTTGTGCTTTGCTTTATTTTTAATATGAGTATATACTGTAGACAGACAGCTGGGGGTAGATAAGAGGAAACAGCAGAGAACACAGACAGAAGAATCAAAGCAGTTTTCTTTTCTTTTTTTAAGTATTTGGTTGATACACTATCCAATCATTTCTGTTGTACTATGTTTAAAAACAAACTAAAGACACAAATATACCTTGCTGTTGACACTGTGGCTGAATAAACAATATCTCATAGTTAAACAAGTAAAACAACTATTGAAACTGGACTTCAAGTCCCACAGCGAAATTCCCCACACACAATATGCAATCGGAGCACTTTTTTTGAATGAAAAAAGGAAAAAGCAAAAAAGGAACATAATTTCCAAAATATATTCAAACTAGCTTCATAATTTAGCTGGCCCTGGCACAAACATGAACCATCTTGGCTCAGCAGTTATTTATGAATAGCTCAGGCTACTAATAACAATTATCATAAATATTGCCAAAAGAATTAGAACACTGCACCCTAGCCAAAGCAATACGTTAATCCAGTACTAGATAAAATGAACCATTGTGCCATGCCCTTCACATCAGAAAGTACTATCAGAGGGGCAGTGTGCCCTGTTGGGGCATGTGTTACACAAAAGTTCAACCTTGACCATGACCAATAGTCAACCAAGTTAAGGCGGTTACGATTATGAAATAGTTTTATTTAAATTTTGGCATTAATATATGCCTTTTAGGCTTCGTTATCAAATTCCACAGGGCAGATATGACAAATAACTAATATACAAAATTAAAAAAGAACTGCAATAGCTGATCTACAAGCTTACAATGTGTCACATATAGGGCTGGGTGATTAATCAATTTTGAATCGAAATCAGATATTACTTTTTGTTTTGAAGAATTGTTTTAAATGAAAATCTGGAAAATGAATTTGACTTTACTCATTCACTGCAGCTATATCTATCCCACAATAGATATGCATCACGATACAGAGGCCACGATACGATAGAGTATATCGATATATTCATATATTGA
>OOFJ01028206.1:0-10653 GCA_900323375.1 Benthosema glaciale
AACACTGGCTCCATACAATCTGAGAAGCAGGCAACCCCTCCTTGGAACAATGTAGTGTTAGCAGGAACTTTTGGATTAGAGAAAACAACCCTCGTATCGCCACTGACAGCAGGAAGCAGAGAGGTTGCAGGGGAGTCGAGGGCAAGGTCTACACTGATGCATTCCAGGCATTTTTAGTCACAGTTTGACTCTGCCAGACCCAGCCTGGGTCTTAAGATGCTGAAAAGGGGAGCGAGTGGTGGGGGTATTGGTCTCCCAGGGCTTAGAGGGATAGCAAAATGGCTTTATGATAATCCTAACATTTGGGGCCTGTGGCGTAAATCATATTTCAGTGCAATCTCTCACTGATAGCTGCGATTAGAATGCAGCTCACCGAGTCAAACATTTTCATAGTAACTTCCCGTTCCAGCAGACTATATAAACGGCGCAGTATGACCGTGGGCGCAGAAGCGTTTAAGCCATACATCCTCCCGTGCTCCAATGCAACGACAAGAAACATTCTAACACGAAACCAGAGGAACACAGTAGGTCTCTATTGAGGTCTTAAAAGCAAACGTCTAGGTAGAAGCATTGCTTATTTGAAGGCCAGCGTGTCTTTCAATGGAACAGCAGGGGGAGGCTGTAGTGTTCCTTTAGGCAGAATGAAAGCAGAGCGGTGGCCTCCTGTTTGTCTGACCCTTGGTGTGGTGGGATCAAACAGTCCAGTTACCACAGAGTCAGGCTGATGACAGACAGACAGCAGAGGCGCCGGGGACCGGACCCCTCTCTCTCTCTCTCTCCAGCCTCCACTTCAGCTAAACAGATACCAGAGAGCTCTAACACAACTGTGTCTAACTCGGAATCTGGGAGCGATAAAAGTCCAGTGGTGTGACTTGCACCTAATGTTGCAACATGTTATATAAAACAAGGGATGAGTAAAAGGAACTATATTTAAACCTCGTCTATGTATGATCTTGTATGTTATTGAACAAATGGCTCAATGTTATACTGTAAAAATAAAAAAATAAAGTAATTAAAATAAAAAGGTATAAAGCAACACTAGTGCAACTTTCATCTAGTGTTGCAGCAGGTGATTCTAAGTAGTAAATACAAATAAAACAGTGGCCAGTTCTCCATGTTAGAAAAGCAGATTAGCAACAGGTTTGGCAGTGAACTGCTGCAGTGCGACATTTAATGCTGCAGCACAATGATATCATACAAACCAGAGGGAATCGGTTTAGAAACAGATGAACGCGCTGTACAACTTGGAGGACTGATTGTGTTATGCAGCGCGGCAACTTGCACAGGTAATACTCCATTACACCAATAAGGGGGAAAACACCACAAGTCTGCAGAGTAATTGAATGCAACGCGGGAAAACAAGTTAAACGGATTATGTGAGTCTGCCTGTATTTGTGAGACATAGACTTCTCTAAATGTCATGCGGATGGAAGGGGCCACTTAAGACAAACCCAAGTCACTGTAAGAGTAACTGGATGCCAGAGTACATGGAATGTACTGTGTTTTAGTCTACCACTGACTTCTTGTATTCTCAAGCCCTGTGGCTATATAGTGCACACACATGAAGCGAAGCCCGGCACGCTGCAAGAAAAAGAACATGATATAAGAGAACCATGGCCCTTTGTTACTGGCACAGTTCTGCTTGCTTATGTAGTATCGCGTATCAATTCTGAGTTTCAGAGATACTAGTCGCAGGGACAGAAGAATGTGTTTACACAGAATTTTATCAGGAGCAGAGTGGGGACTTGGATATCACCGCAGGTGCAAGAGCTCACCTGTATCAGGCTGCAGCAGCAGGCAACACTGCAGCAGCAACACTGATCTCCTGTTACGCACACAATTCATCACCTTATCACATTTTCACGTTAGCGAACATGGAGGATCCTGGTCTGAACAGAATATACAGACACATATTGTCATCTCTGTCAGGTGGAAACCTCATACATCTAAAACTTTTTAGGATTAAAATTCAAAAACAGCAAAAGTAGCAGATCCACAAGCTCGAAATGTAGCCCTGTGAATCTGAGTACTGTGAGAACCAACCCACGGGCACCGGTCACAAGGATGTCCCCCATTAACATATGTGGATGTACTCAAGAAAGACGCAGGAACGAAAAGCACCAACGAGCTGGCCAGATGTATGGAGAACCGGTATAATAAGCAACAATGTAGATCTGACAATATAGAGAGATCATGATGCTCCTTGGAAAGCTTTCATCATTCGATTTCACAAGAGCATAATACTTAAGTTATAACTCTGTTCGACATCACCAGAGATGCCCAGTCGACTCACTGAAACACATGAAATCCTGATTCATGGTTCATTTGGTTGCCTATCGATCAACTGTTGCTCTTCGAGCCAGCAAGTTAGTGCTGTAGTGGGAACCAACACACGGGCACCAGTCACGAGGACGTCACCGATTAACATATGTGGATGTACTCAAGAAAGACGCAGGAACGCAAAGCACCAACGAGCTGGCCAGATGTATGGCGAACCGGGATGTCTGGCAGCAACGATGGGAGGCCTTGTCTGAGGACGACCCAGAGAGATCACGATGCTCCTTGGAAAGCTTTCATCATCCGATTTCACAAGAGCATAATACTTAAGTTATAACTCTGTTCGACATCACCGGAGATGCCCAGACGTCTCACTGAAACACATGAAATCCTGATGTTTGTGGAGATGTTGACACTTCTTTGACCCTCCGTCAACTCAACACACCAGCATGCTCCACGCAAACACCCACCTAGTAACCCGTTGTTGCCAAGATGAATCTCCAGATGCACGAGTTGGAGTAACTGTTTGTACACCGATTAGGAACCACAGACACATACTGCTACTGGATGAAGATCAAATCCCCCAGAGCAGTCTTTACCTCAGCAAAGACCTTTCCTACTGTCAGTACCAATAGAGTAAGAGCTATCTCCTCTGTGAGAAGAGCAAAACGTTTGACTGTGAACTGTAAATTCTGTTATTCGTCCGTTCGGAGAACAACCCTTAAGCTTAGTCGCTACACGTGATCTTTCTCAAAACAAATTTAAACCGTCAGTGAAATACACTTTATATACAGTAGATATATACTGAATAAATAAATGCCTTTATTTCAATCACCTGTTACAGTTACTAGTACCATAACACTCAGCTCAGCTTTCTGTTCTTTTAGCTTCAATATATATTATGAGTACCAGTAAACAACAATGACGAGTCATAACTGCCAGGTGCAGCCAGCGCTACACTTGGCCATTTGCGCTGTGCAACGTTTCCCTTTTTTATTATTATAATTATTATTTCCCCCAAAAAAGATTTGTTTCTCTGTCGCAACCCAGTTGCAACCATGTCCCTCCCGACCGTTGTTTTCTTTTGTTTATGTTTTTGTTGGTTCACTCACTGTGTTTTAGCTTATAACATTAGCTTATGTTGCCACTAGCTCCATCGGACTATGGGTTTTATGGGTAAGTCTCTTTTTGTCTAGCCTAGTGGCAGCGTCTTTATGTATTCCAGGCTGCTTGTCGAGCACCTGGCAAAAAAACATTTTTATTTCTGTCACGTAAGACTCACACAAGTGACTGAAGCAGGGAAAACCTGCAACTGTATCCATTGACCTACTATAAAAATGTACACGTGCGCACACAGACACCCACCCACCCCCACACATTATATAATATATAATCCTACCATCCTCCTCACCTGTGCAATGGAATAGTCAGAGGAGTTGGCTGCCTGCAGGCCCTCGTTACCAGAGATCCCCACGCCAACATGAGCTGTCTGGATCATGCCAACATCGTTGGCACCATCACCGATGGCCAGCGTAATAACCTTTACCTGCTTCTTCACCATCTCCACCACCTCTGACTTTTGAAGAGGAGACACTCTACAGGGGAGAAGCAGACACACATGGAAACACTGAGACCTTATGTGAAGGATATCTGCTTACATTGCACTTGATTCACTATGGTCTTGTTCCAGCGTATTCATAGCCAATGCGTTGGAAAGGCATGGATTAATTCTTCAGTATCAATATCCGTACTGTGTGGGGAGGGAGGGAAAAGGGAAGTGAATTAAAAGGGTCAACTAAAAGAACACAACTCACCATTTTACTGCCATGTACAGTACAGTATGTCACTATGAATCAGACATAACCAATAAACACACCCGATATGCCCATATAGGCATGACAGATACAGAGATCTCCATATATGGGCATAAAAGTGACAAGGGTAGACAGAAAGAAACATACATCACCATATTATGGGCACAAAAGGGGCACAGACAGACCGGTTACAAATAAACTATGACACAGACATATTGGGCGGTGCAACGAAGGTGTGAGGGCAGCGTAGTGGTTAAAAACCATGCATGTCCCAAGGGTTGGGCGGCCATTGCCGAGTGGTTATTGTAACCCCTAATTGCTCCTAAGTGCTGTAGAATGGCTGCTCCCTGATCCTTGTTGTTACAGGATGGGTAAATGCAGAGGACAGATTTCACGTGTGTGTATGCATAGCCTATACTTACATATACAGTGACAAAAACACCCCAAGGAGTGGAGACAATAGGTACTATTATAGCCAATGGAAAATAACCAAAAGTAAACAGAAGGGTGCACTGTATAAAGATACCTGCAAAAGTGTAGTGGCACTGGATATGTTATTAGAATCTTTATCACCAACTTTGGGGACTTTGTCTTGGTGATGTTAATGCAGAGAGAGCCATCTACAGTATGTATTGATAGCTTTGCTAAATGTATATCGACTTGTCGCGCAAAACAGCAACACCACACATTAAGCACAACCTGCCACAGACAGACATAATTATAGACAGCGGACAATACAGCCTTCCATATATTGTGGAGCCAGGATACATTTAAACCAATTTTCTCACAGGAGAATCCATTTCAGACTTTTCCCCCTATTGAGCAAATTGAGGTGTACATTAGAAAAACAGTTATTCAGAGCTAGTCATGAGATCAGCGTTTATTGCAAACCCCAAAGCTCTTCCTCTGCCTCGCTCGTACACCAGAGGACAGGGGTTGAGGCAGGCCGGCAGACAGTCAGGCGTGCCAACAGTGTGTGCGCACATACAAACTGCCTCCGGGTAATGTGGATGACACGAGGGGGGTGCCTTCTGTGAAATATTTTCTTCAGGCATTACCCAAAGCTATTTATCTCATTTTCTGGAGGGTAATTGCGGATGACATGCGTTTTTCCCCCCTTCCCCTTGTCTGGTGCTCTCTCGCTCCCTGTAGACCCCTGTCTGACCAACTTAACCTCCCTGACTGGGCCCGTGAAGTTGATCCAGTCAATGTGTGATGGATCTGGAAACGTCCTCCTACTTCTCCATTTTATGTATTTGAACATTTTGAAGTTACGTTTTTTTTTTTTTTTTTTCATTAGTGAGATTACAGTGTGAAAGCTGAGAAGGAAACTGCCCAGGGGAGCCACAGGAGAGAAGCAGGATTCAGTACTGTAGGCCAGGAAACAGGCAGATGATGTGGGTCTTTTTTACCACTAGGCCATCACAGGGACTTCACAATGTATTTTCTTTCTCCGGCCTCAGTGACAGCAAGCCTCAGGGCCTCCTGCAACACAGCTTCCTATCCGCGGAGCAGACATAATGGATACATAATACATAATATGTACAGTGAATGAAGCCTCTCCCCGAGAAATGGGTGGTTGGTGTGCCACAGACTGGACGTCAACCTTTCTCAAGTTGGATATGGATTCCAATGCGACTGTTTATCGTCATGTTCTCATGGTTAAACAGACCTCATTCATTGGCTCGAGGTCTGCCAGTGAACAAGGAGTGAGTGACAGGGCCAGGGACGGCAGGTACAGCATAACACTTATGTCATGCATTGAGTCATGGCGGTGGGCGGTGGCACCTGCTAAGTTTGTTATTGTTTGAGGGACGCGTGGCACCAAATTCTGGGGCCCAGACCTCATCAAAGTCGTCATGGTCACTTGAGCAAAAAAGTCTTTATATGTAGCTCGGGGGTGGTCAACATGGTCGCACCTTCATAATTTTAATAACGGATGGATTTTTTTTAAAACCATATTTTATATTGCTGCCATAAAACCCTTAATGGGCTGTATAAAATGGCTTAATTTCAACATAAAGATGAGCTTTTAAAAAGACCCAGTTTGCTTCTGTGAGAGAAATTAATAGTCATTATTGTGGGCCAACACGATCTAATACTACCCAGTAAGTTCCTTGATAAAATATGCAATCACGTATTGATAAAGGAAAGACCACAAAAGGCTCCTCTTCCTCTCTGATGCTTTAATCGAGTCGTGTTTTTCATACTGTAAAAAACAGCAATCTTTTTTTCTAATGCCCATATGTTTTAATGCCCTCCTTTTACTGCCCAGAAAATGAATGCTCCCCTTTGGACAAAAATATGAATGGTTCCAACCTTAAGAGTTTTGAGCCAAAATGTAATACGGTGGTCCATTCATAGGCTTGGACCAAGTCATTTGTCAATCATTAGGCTACACAGTAAGCTAGTGCGTTCTAGTGTACGTACTGTAGATATATGTATACTGTATATGCTTTTATTAAAACATCTTTAATTATGTACGTTTACTACAAAACACAAATTTAAGCCATCTGTTTCCTGAGAAAATATTGTTGAAGCCCACCTTTTAATGCCACAAATTATTTAAAAAAAAAAACTTTTCTGGGGGCGCCCGCTGGCCACATGGTCCAGGCACATGCCACATATAGGCTCTGGCCTGACAGCGTGTCGTGTGTTCGAGTCCCGTTCACGACGACCTTTGCTGCATGTCTCTCCCCTTTCTCTCCCTCCCACTTTTCTGTCTGTCTTCACTAATAACTATCAATAAAAGAAAAAATAAGCAAAAAATAAATCTTAAAAAAAAAAGAAAACTACTGATGCTTGACCCTTACCTGCAGCATATGACTGCTTTACAGGACAGCGCCAGGTCCAGGAAGTACTGTCGTGCTCCAAACGTGAGGGCGTATTTGAGGGTCTTTCCATCGATGATGAGGGCAAAGTCATTTTCCTTGTAGAGGGCATCTCCCAGCATGCCACAGTGGTAACCGAGGGTCTCCCTGGTTCCCTGTATCGATAAGGCAGAGGTTTAGACAATAATTTAGTTTGTATTTATGAACTATATGTTGTGGTATAATGCCATTAACTAAGCCATAAACATATTTGAGATTGTAAAGCTTATTGAAGTAACACTACAGTGTTGTTCTTCCCATTATGGAAAAGTTAATTTGTGTTTTGCAAGTAATTCAGATTGGATAAAGATTACAAAATATCACACAATGATGGAATATGGAGCCTTGCTCCATTAGGACCAGCTTGATGGTTCATTCAAATAACTGCATAATGTATGATGCATCAAAAATGCACCATCATTTAATTCTCAACTTCCCCCGATGGATTCCTGTGCGTTCTCAAGCCAGTTTTCCTGTACGCCAGCTGAACATTCCAAAGTGGAACCCAGGAATAAACTATGGGTTAATTAAACCCCTGATGTGAGAAATTCAACTGGAGATGTTTTTGTTAACAGATGTGACCGCGTGGCTGCTATTGTTTTCACCTTCGGAATCAGCGTGGTGTTTATACTGTATGTGCAAGTCTGCAAGATGCACTGACACAACTTTCCAGGTAGGTGTAGCCAGCAAATGAAACCACCATGGCATGAAACAAAGCATTTGACGTCATCATTCAGTCAACATGTTACTGAGAAATACAAAGAAGACGGGGTATTTTTGCCACACTAAATTACTGAACTCCTTAGATAAGAACAAGTGGATTGAGGATGAAGCTTTACTTTAATTTGCAGACAACCAGACGTACAGATTTTCAAAGCAATCAAAGTACTCCACAATGTGGCACAAAATTACAGACAGATGATACAGTCCATTTCTGTATATATATCAATCCATTCTCACAGGTCCAGTTGTTTATTAGCCTTTCAAATCAACAGGGGCTGTTAAAGAGATAAGCCTGGTCTTTGCTACAGAATAGCAGCTGTCCATGTTTTTCCCCTCGGATAAATGAGTTGAAGTTCATCAGATGAATGGCTCTCATTCAGCAGTCATATTTATATATTTTAAATACAGCTGCGATGACAAGTGACGATGAGAAGCTATAAATATGAGTATGAGAACGGGATTAAGCCCCAAATCAGCATCCTTCCTCGCATCGGGACAGCCTGGGATAACCGGAAGGGTGAGAACAACATTTCGCCCAGATGGCAATGCCTGTCTGATGATGTAAGGGTTAAAATGGCCACCGTGAGAATATGGTGAAGGGGCCGCTGAACAGCTCTGCCGGAGCAGCAAGAGGGGAGGTTAAGGCCTTTCCCAAGGTCACCTCAGGGGGTAGGAGGTGGTGAGGAAAAGCTGATTGTAACACACAACGAAAACCACAAAGTTTGAGTGTGTACAGTATCAGCCATGTGAGTTTTGAGGGAATCCGTGGTTTTCGAACCAGTGGTCCGGGTGAGTTGTCCATGAGGGGGTTCCAGGTGGTTCCCAGCTAAATGATGGAGAGTTGGCAGGCAAATGGACCCTTAGTGATCTTTGACTCTTGAGAGCGTAAAATGAAACTAAATGGACCTGTACGGGTCCATTTAGTTTCATTTTACGGTCTCAAGAGTTCAATTATTACAATTATCAATTATCTACACAATTAGAGAATGTAGTCAAAGAATTGTTATTTTGATCTGTTATCTCCCCTAATGGTACCAACATCAATACAACATGGACATGCTTGATAGGAAAAGGCCAGTGGTATCTCGGCACCTGAAAAGCAGATGCTCATACATACAAGACATCAAACACATCATGAAAGCAGATGCTCAAAACAAGACATCAAACATCATGAAAGCAGATGCTCAAAACAAGACATGTATCAAACATCATGAAATCTTGGCCGACGTGATGGCCGTGAACAGGAGGCCGAGGGGGGACAGCTAGGGAAGGAGGAACGGGAGGGTCTTTCCCCGGTGTGGAGGTCAGATACCTCGGAGCAGTTAGTTTGATTGTACCAACAGGACCAGGCAATCTTCGCTTGGCATAACAAAGCTCTGAAACCTAAGCTTAAAGGAAATATTTGGAAAGGCGAGCATCACAAGTTCACATTTCACGAAGCGAGACAGAAAAAAAAGGGATAGAAATGGTGAGTATGGAGAACAAGACAAAGAGAGGGGTGGACGGAAGAGAGGAGAGAGACAGGGACACAGTGAGAGGCATACGAGCCATGGAGAAGTGCAGCTGTGAGGACTTCTCCACATGACTACAGCCAACCTTGATGGGGGCTGGTGCAAGCTGTTCATGTGCGTGACACGTGCGTGCGTGTGTGTGTTTTTGTGTGTGTGTGTGTGTGTGTTTTTGTGTGTGTGTGTGTGTCTGTGTGTGTGTGTGTGTGTGTGTGTGTGTGTGTGCGTCTGTGTGCGTGCGTGTGCGCATCTGTGTGCGTGCGTGTGCGCATGATAAATAATTGTATTATTGCTGGGGAAATGAAAAATACCTTCCTCACACAGCGATGATTCCAAACACCTAGCAAAGCAAGTAAGCTTTTTGTTAATGGAAATGTGTTTCTCGGTTTTCTCTGTATCAGAGAGATATTTACAATGATGAGACCTAGTGGTATTTTAAATCGAGAAAAGCTGTCAAGCCTGTTATGACCAATCAAAACGCTTAACCATTACTATCCGTTGCATAATCGATGTGTGGTCAAGTGCATCGACTCTACTGGAGTCAGACCGATGTCAGGAAGGCTGATTTAACAACTTTTTAAACACTTATTTTGGCATGTCATTACTGTATAGGGGAAAAGCGGTGCTTCATTCGTACATTATTAGGTGCCAGTACAAGCTCTCAACGTGTTGTGATATGACATGTTGTGAGCTTACAGATTTGATCAATTCTTTGAATAGGGTTAAGTAAAACCCAGTAAAAACATCAGAAATCGGTGCCATAGGACTCTCCAAAATCGGGATCGGCATCAAAATCTAAACATCTGCCATTGGTGTGGTTCTAGTCCATATTTGGAAGGTATGTAAAGGTTGCCACTGCGTTTAGAGTGCAATCTATCAATCACGTATTGTGATAAGCATAGTGTGCTATAACAACCATTTCCTCAAGTACGCGGCTCATTTCCCCCATAATTTCCACTGAGGAATTTTAGCTCTAATGCTACATGTCTCCTCCTAAAGCCTCTTTGTTATGGCTATAATGGCCAGTTTAGCGTATGTGACTCACAAGTGTTTGGTTTGGGAGAGGGTATAGTGGCGTACTGTCGGGCCTCCGTAAGAGCTTCCCATGAAGACCATTGAGCTCCACTGTTGATTTAGATCTTGAGTGATATGGCCAACAGGACGGGACACTCGTGACGGTGACGTTGGATGTTAGAAGGGGGCATAATGTCATCATCCGTCTTGTGCAGGCTTAGCGGCACACAAAGAGCCATTTCAACCTGGATCGAGGTGAATAAACATGCACGCACTAACTCAACGGCATTTTGCGGCATTCTTCAAATACGAAGGATTTGTATGTTGCTGTGCATGTACATTTAGATGGGAATATGACAGACACAAAATTACGCACACGCACACACACACACACACACACACACACACACACACACACACACACACACACACACACACACACACACA
>OOFJ01028209.1:0-18719 GCA_900323375.1 Benthosema glaciale
AAAGGAAAACTATCTGACACATTGGAAAGAAGCAACACAAAAACAGAGTAAACTAGAATGCTATCTGGCCCTAAACAGAGAATACACCATGGCAGAATACCTGAGCACCGTGACCGACCCAAAACAAAGAAAAATGTTAACTAGGTACAGACTCAGTGAGCACAGTCTTGCAATTGAGAAAGGCCGCCATAGGCAGAACTGTATCCCGAGAGAAGACCGACTATGCACCCACTGCACACAAAATGAAGTGGAAACCGAGCTACACTTCCTAACCATCTGTCCATTGTACCAAGACATCAGAGACATATACTTCCCACAGATTACAACGACTCAAGGAGACTTTGAAAACATGACTAATTACAAAAAACTCCCATATCTGCTGGGCGAAGTACAACAATGTGCAAACACAGCAGCAAGATTTGTGACATGCTGTGATAAGAGAAGAATAGCAAATGGAACACAACCACCCTGAAGATTAATCATTGTGTGTATTCCTGCATTATCCGCATCAAGTGATCTTGGTACTTAGAAAATTGAGTTACTGAAGATTCTGACTTTCAAATGTATATAATTTCGGTCTTGATTGTATTGTATATTGTACTGTTGTATTGTGCCTTTTGCTTTGGCAATGTAAACGTATGTTTTCTCATGCCAATAAAGCCCTTTGAAAAAAAAAACAATCAATCAATCAATCAATCAATCAATCAATCAATCAATCAATCAATCAATCAATCAATCAATCAATCAATCAATCAATCGATCACTTTTGGAAGGGAAGCCCACGATGGAATATCCTAGCTCACAGTCACTCTACTACTGTAGTTAAGACAGAACAAAAACAATGGTTAAAATGTCTCAGACGTCATGTACTTTTTTTTGGCACTGGCATTGGATTGGACTGGGTGTGTGCAGTGCAGTGTGCACACAGTGCAGCTTTGCTGTCCCACTGACCACTGTGGCATTAGGCTGGTCTTGGATCATCAAGACTGTCAGTCATAGTAGATTTCTTTTTTCGATTCTGTCATGTGTGTACAGTGCACACTACACAAATGGTGGTGTACTGTACGCGAATCACATGTTTGAGACATTTATTGTGTCCGACATGTGTGTCTCTTGTGCTGATGTGGTTTTGTGTGTTGTGCGGGATTAAGACTATCATGATCATGTATTTTTCAAGTCTGACATAAATACACAGGCCTATGATAGACAGTCTTCTTAGTATGTCCCAGTACGACTCCCACCCGACCCACTGGCTGTCCTGTCCTGTCCCACGGTGGCAAGTGGGCTGGCTGGCTGTGACGGACCTGTGACGCAGGTCGATCCTCCATCACTCACCACTAGACGAGCCCATAGCAGCAGCAGCAGCAACACTATCTGAAAAAATAAATAAACGACCTCCTTCAATTGATGGAAATATGTAGCTGACATAATCCGTAAATACATTAAAAACACGCGGGGTCTGACAGTTGGTAAGTTGAATTGTTGTGTCAGTATTAGAACATCTCGAATCCTGTGCTTTTCTAGGTCGGAGAGAGAGAGTTAGCTGGCTAAAGAAGCTAACATTAGCCAGAATGACGATGATGATGATGATGGCGGACGGTGCCCGTTATTTAGCTGAAGAAGCCGCCCTGTTTACCTATAACTGGAATGTTGTTCTGTTTTCCTGGATCTTGGTTTTTACTGCTCGGTTAAAGCTAATTGAGTATGATTTGATAGCGTTGATGGTTGGTCGACGAAATTGCTCAGATATAACGGACCTCAAAATCAAAACAGTTAAAGGGCCACGTACGGCTTCTCTACTGCAAGACGAGAGACGCTTGTATTTGTAGTTGTTGACATTTTAGTCAAAGTCAACGTTCATAATATGCGACCAGGGCGATACTAATATTAAACTGACTTAATTGGGTCTATACTAGCTGCCAATTAGTTGACTTGACTATGATATTAACTGCATCGCTGTGTTGGTTACACACTCCAACAAGTTATTTCTCTGTCTGATATCTGCTACTGAGCTAATGCTAACGAATCTTCGTCTCCCTCAGATCTGTTTGATGCTGGTACTATAACGTTACCATGGGTGGGCATGATGATGACGAGACGGCCTATCTGATCAATAAACAAAGGCAAGACGAAGAGCTGAAGAACAAGCTGAATGATAGCAGTCATTGGGGCGATCAGGACACCTCCGGCAACCATACCAAATGGCTCAAAGAAGGCCAGAATCAGCTGCGGAAAGTAGCCGAGAACCAGCAAGAACAGGACCACAACTGCAACATCACCAACGGCAACAAGGAGGGTTTCCCTCATCAGAACACTACTCAGGAAGATCAGCAGGGAAACGAAGAGAAGACCAAATCTCCCAAAACTGTAACGACAACCCCAGGCCTCAATGATGATGAGGAGTCCAAGAACATCCTCAACGAACCACTGCTCATCAACACCCTGGAGTCCACAGAAAATAAAGAGAGGGAAGAAGACGACAAAGAGAAGGCGGAAACGACAGGAGAAGACGAAGAGGCGTCAGATGATACCGCAGGAGAGAAAGAGTTGGAAGAAGAAGAAGACCAGAGTGAGCAGGAGTCTCCGAGAGATGGAGGTGTCGTGGGGAGGAATGCCTGTCTCCTGTTCACCAATGTGAACGGAGCGCCAAGTGATGAGGAGACTAACTGGCCAGCACTGTCTCAGGAGAGCACAAATGACAGCTCTCCAAATGGCAACAGAGGTAAGGAGAATAGAATATGCCTGTAAATGCTGAGTTGAGTCAGCAAGTACATGTTGTGGTACAGTATGAGTTGTTGCTCTGCACTCATCATCAGCCAAGTGAAGGTGCTTTGTTTTATTTTATGCCACAGAGGCAAAAATAAAGATGACATCACGTCATGGTATCCATGATATTGACGTCGGTAACACGTAATTTATACTTTTCTCGTTGACCTTTTCATGATCTCTTGACAAACATTACATTTTCCACTGAAAATCTAGTTCACACAAAGTATAAAGGGCTGTCGATATACAAATTATGATTCATGCCAACTCTAACTAATGTCTATGTGTGAGCATCCGCATAGCTTGAGCAAATGAATATAACATGATGCCACTTCTTTATTGAACTCAATGGCTGTTGCCACCTTGTTCTATTCGGTTTTGAATGTTGTCCACATTGTTTATAGTTATATGACAATGGTAGAATTTTCTAGTTCAAGGGTCTCATGACTCTCAATCGCTTCCAAATGGATGATGCTTAGCTGTGACATAACATTCTTGGTGTTTTTAGAGTCATTCTGGGATTCCAATGCCTTTGAGACAGACACGGACTTACCTGCTGGCTGGATGCGGGTGCGAGACACATCAGGCACCTACTACTGGCACATACCCACTGGCACCACCCAGTGGGAACCTCCTTCACCACTGGATAAAGTTGGGGACTCCATCATGTCCTCTAGTATGTCCTTGGAGACCACACCATGTGAAGAACCTGAGGTGAGGTCTTACAACTTTTTTTCTATGTTATACTGTACATTATAATGTAATAGCAAAACTGTCTGAAATCAGTAATAACACCTTTTTGTAAAATTTCTAGGACTCATGGCTTCAACTTTCTAACCCAGATGATGGAACTAGTGAAGGGGAGCTGTGGAAGGTGAGTCTAAACTGAATTAGTTTACTTAAGCGAGTGAGCTGATATTTATAGATGAGGAATGCAAAAATCCATTAAAGGAGGGTGTCCTGTTTATGCTCAAATTATGGCATTTAGGTGGCTAAACATCAGCTTTTCTAATGATATAACATGTTTACAATAGGGCTTTGTAGGATTATTGCTCATACAATCTGATACACCCAATTAAGGATCAAAGCAACTTGGTCAGAATGCATATTTATGAATCCAAAGATTTCTTAATTTCGTAGGAATCTTTCTGCCAAAAGAGAGAAAAGAAATGGTTGAAAATTGCTGCTAATGCCTGCCTTTACTATGAAGGTATAAGGGGTGGCCGAGGGGCAATTGCGGCATTTGAAGATACCCTTCTTTTATTTTATTTTTCCAAATGTCAATGCTAGATGCTCTTCAAGTAGGCTATCTACAAAGGTTATAGCTCTGGGTACTGGGTAACATTCTTGATAATTTTCTGTATGTTTCTGGCTACAAGGGACAGATGTAGGTTTAGGTCCTAATATGTCAACTAGATGTCTTTTCTTTTTCAAACTCAAATGCACTGTGGGGCACTGAACAAACCCTGGAAAATTATGAGGAACTAAAGGTGGCCTGCGCCACCAACATTTGTGTTGGGTCCCGCGGGTTCCCGTTCCCGTTGGTTGCAGCCCTCTACTATCCAGCGCCTCTCCAGTCCGACTCAAATCGAAAAAAAGGAAAAACGAGGCGGGCGGGGCACTGGAGCAGAGCAAAATATCAAACATGTTTGTTGTCGGTCGGGGTCGTTCCGAGCGCGCTATGAGCCGCCCGAGCAGATCGGAGGGGTTACGATTGGATCTTTTATAACTCACACTAGACGATAATTTATGCCCGAGAATCGCTCCCGATTGAGTCGAGCGTCAATAATGCCCGATTGTCGGCTAGTGTGAGGCCACCTTAAGCCTGTAATACACAAATAATCAGGGAGATTGTTCCAGCCAATGTGCTCCTGTTACGGCCCTTTAAACTTGGCTCAACCACATAACAGCTCCCATATTCTTTCTGTCTGTCTGTCTGTCTGTTGTGGTCTGTTGGCCATGTTGTATAACTCCATACACTGGTTAGGCTTATGATCAACTTAGGCTCAATTTATGTATTAGATAGCATTTCTATGTAGACCTAGATAGCAGTTTATGTAGACTTAAGACTTATAGCATTCCTTGTAAACATAGCACTATATAGTATATCTGTGCACAGTTTAATTAGCCTACATAGGTTTTCTACTGTTACGTAGTTAATGTATTTCACATTAACTACTTTGTATGTTTATGCTAAATGCCTAAAAGGAAAAAAAGAAAACTGTTTTCAAAGCTGTGGCTATATGTCTTAGTTTAAATATTTGCCATGATCCTTTACTAAAACAGTCGCAAAGGGTTGAAATCCTTATCTAACGTTTTGGTGTTATATTTGCAGGAGGGTGAAGGGGCCTCTGACCAAAGCCTGAAGGAGTTTGAAGGGGCAACTCTGCGCTATGCATCCATTAACTTGAAGTAGGCATTGGTTAATATTATCAAATTAAATAATATATTACTTCTCAGACAAACTTTATTGTTTTAATGCCATTGTCTTCTCTGCCGTTCTAGCTACAACTGTTCTCAGTCCGAGGAAGAGGAAAATCTTGCTCCACTCTGCACAGACCTAGAGGCTAAGGTATAAACACTAGTTCTACTAAATGCCCAGACTTGAATGCACTACTCCCACAGGAAGAGGGTGGTCTGTTGGCTGTTCCGCCTGTCAACACATCTGCTCCTACACCCTTTTCCTAATTGGCTTGTTTTCTCCCTTTCCCCTTTCCATTGCCTGTCTACACCATTCCAGTGTTTCGCTGTGCGCTCTCTGGGCTGGGTGGAGATGTCTGAGGAGGACCTGGCACCGGGAAAGAGCAGTATTGCCGTGAACAACTGCATCAGGCAGCTGTCCTATCACAAACACAACCTTCATGACACAGCTGGTATCTGGGGAGAGGTAGGGATTGTGTTATTCCTTCAGTAGGCGATGGAAAACCTTTATTTTGTTTTACTGCTGAAAGAGCAAACCAGTCCAAAAATGAGTTTGGCAGCTGGCCAGTGTTTAGGTTCAAGGCTTTTTGTCGCATGCTGCTTACAGTTCAGCTGTCACCACATTGCAAATTTGCAGGCAGTGGAATTCTTGTTGTTTATTCACACCTTGCAAGCCACACAGGAAGTGAATTGACACACCCTGTCCACGTGAATCCCAATTTACATCCCAGGTTCTTTTGAGGTCATGCAGCAACAGTATTACTAAGTAAATCACATTATTTAGTCATGTTCTTTCAGCCGCTCTGAGATGTTTTGTTTAGGTAATGGCATCATGTTTAAAAAAATAAGGAAAGAAGACGATACATTGTTTATTTTCAGATGCAACACTGTTTGATTCAGGACTTTGCCAATATTTGTAAAGATATCAATGATCCAGGGCGCCCGCGGTCCAGGCGCATACCATCAAATTAAATACAGTACTGTAGGCTCTAATGCATCCTGACGGCGTGTCGCAGTTTGTCTCTCTCTCCCTGTTTCCTCCACTGGTACTATCAATAAATGCAGAAAAAGCCCCCAAAACATATCTTAATACCCATGTAAGCACCCCCGAATGATGAGATGATGACAAAGAGTGGTCTCGACGGGTGTGTTTATTTTAAATAATTGAAGTTAAACCCTAGTGTCACAGACACTGATCATCATTATCATCGTACATCATGACGTATCATGTCTACAGTCTATTTGCTCAGACACATACATACATAAAATTGTCCATTCATTGTCAAGGGGAATTAATGGTGTGTAGGACAAAAGATATCAATGATCCATAACCAAATAATTGTTACAACAACAGCGTCTTTGGAAGGGCTTGCTACAGTATATATTTATTTGATTACCATGTTATAGTATGTTCATTATTAATAGTGTGTGTTTTTCTCCACAGGGTAAAGACATGCGCATGGTGCTGGAGAATGACACCATGAACTTGATTGACCCACTGGGCCAAACTCTGCTGCATGCTCAGCCCATTGCCAGCATCCGGGTATGGGGGGTGGGACGAGACAATGGCAGGTCAGTGTGTCCACAGGATGTGGTCAAATGGAGACCAAGGCTAGTCACTGTCCGACCACAATGCTTTCTTTTCAACTTCAACTTCACTTCAACACTAGTTACACTTTCTATGTGATAGAAATATTCAGTGGTCATGGTTTAGACCAGAGGACGATTTAAAGGAATCCTAACCTAAAGTTTTCAGAAAGACCAATTATTTAGAAAGTCTAGCTACTGTACTAAAGCACCAATCAGCCACTCAATTACTTACTCAATTTATTGTTGTGAACTTATACTCTACCTTGCACTGAAATATTAGGCACAGTTTGTATTAGTCATTGTCAGATTTATTAATCCTATTAAATTGCCTCACTGGGGACTATTATGCCTATCCTAATCTGCTGGATAACGTAGATGTAGTCTACTGTATGTATTAGCCAGCTGCAGTAGTCATTATGAGGCTTTCTGAAATCCTTGGTTGCGGTCATGCCCCATCCATGATACACTACTGCTCTCTGCTGGAGTATGTGTAGTATTGCAGATGCTCCTCAAAATACTGTCTTGTGCTTGTTTTCCATAACTCTGTCCACCTTTCTGATACCTAACTCTTTTTTCTTTCATGCTGCATTTTGCTGTCATTTACAGGGAAAGGTATACTTCAGCTGTGATTATTTATAGTAGTGGATTACTGTGTTTACTGTGCCTGTACTAGCATGCATACTATTATTTTGCCTGTTGTTTCTGTACTAGTTTGATTCAAGTGATTGATGGTGATGGTCATGTCGCTACATACAGTGTGCGTGCGTGCGTGCATGCGTGTTATTTTTACTTATTTTTGTTTGTGTGTTCGTTTCAACTGCAGAGATTTTGCATATGTGGCTCGAGACAACCTGACCCAAGTCCTCAAGTGTCACGTTTTCCGTTGTGACTCACCTGCCAAGAACATTGCTACCAGCCTGCATGAGATGTGCTCCAAGGTCAGCCACCTATGCTGAGTATTTTGTCATTTACTTAATTTGTAATTAATGGTATGTTTTCTCCACTAAGCATGAACTCTTCCTGAACCCTCCTGTTTCCACTCCGCCTCTCCTCAGATAATGACCGAGAGGAAGGCATCCAAGCCGGGTCTGAGTAGGCTGAACTCCGACCCTTGCAAACCATTGAGCATCCCGATTGAAGGTACGGCAAGGCTTTCATCCCTGCATGGTTGAACATCTATATACTATATCTTTCCTGTTGGGAATAAACCACCTAACTCAAAAATGGAGTTGGGTGGTTTCCTCCCGACAGCAACGATATACTATAATTGACCAAATCTCTGTGGTGTTCACTCTGTGGCCGGCGTAACTCGGATAGCGTCCGACCGTACGATCTCATAAGACCCTCTGTACATTGTGCAGTGTACAGTGCCGAGTGGAAATTCTGATGGTCCAACGGTTTCCGAGGACCAAAAATAAATATATCTGTACCTGTCAACCCGTTGGGTCTGAGGAGAGCTTTAGGGAGATCGCCGGAGTGCCACGCCACATCGCTTCCAGCATAAATCCCTAATAGGCTAACCCGACCTGTCTGCTTAACTGAGGAGCCGAGCTTCGTACCGCATAACCAAGTTAGATTACCGGCATATTGTTTTAACCACATTAACCCTAATACTATACTGGGCATGTCAAAACATTCAACCAAAAATAGGCCAACATTTTGGTGTAAATGCCAGATGTAGGTTGCGATGTAGGCTGGCTGTTTTTGCTATTGGCGTACAACAAATTAAGTGGTTTTAAGTGGTTAAAATGTGTAAATACTATATAAAATATCTGTTGCAACTTTATGACAGTCTTAACAAATGTATCCTATTATATGATCTACCACAGAGTTTCCTGCCCCCAAAAATGAGCTTTTCCAGCATTTCCATGTGTACTACCTTGGTAATGAGTGTGTGGCTAAGCCAGTAGGTAAGTATTGAATGGACCCGAAAGGCTAACATTGATGTACACGTGAAAGTGAGCAATTTGACTGTGTAAACATTGCATGAATCAGTGATTCATTCTATAATTTAATTTGTATTTATCCTGCATTGCTCAGGCATGGACACAATCAACGTTGCTTTGGCGAAAGCAATAGATGGCCAAGATAAACATGACTGGACTCCTGTCTCTGTCAATGTCGCCCCTGCTACTCTTACCATACTTGCAAGACAGGTAAACTGTACACTAGATAATGTGTCTCCCAAGGCCATAATCTGCTAATTATATTCATATCTTACAGGCATAAACCTTGTATGTCCCTATTACATCTTTTTCCCCTTATTCCCTCCCCCCATAAATGAATGCCCCCTTTTTCCCTGCAGACTGAGGACGTGCTGGCAGAATGCAGGGTGCGTTTCCTGTCTTTCATGGGTGTGGGGAAGGACGTCCGCACCTTTGCCTTCATCATGGCTGAGAGTCCCAGTGATTTCATCTGTCACATGTTTTGGTGTGAACCGAATGCCGCCAGTCTGAGTGAGGCTGTACAGGCTGCCTGCATGGTGAGTGAAGGGTGTCAGTAACTGCATGAGATAAAGACAAGTGAGTGCCGTCCCATGAAATTGACACGCGCATGCTAGTTTGTGCACATGCCTGCCGGCGACTACACTTGGATTGTGGTGAGCTTTTTCCCCCTCATGTGCAGATGCGTCGCTGATCCAGTAAACACATGGGTTCTAATATCCCAAAAGGGACCTCTGCATGTTTCCCTTAAATCACCAAATGGAAAGGCTGTTTAGATGTAGACGTAAGCAGTGAGCACCCGTATTTTCTTTACATGCCACCTAGTTTAGTCTCCACGCCTTTGGGGTATTTGTCTGTCATGCTACATTTGCAAATACATTTGTCCTCTGCATTCTAATCATCCTAACAATTGGGCACTGTTTATGAAGTGCAAAGGGAGCAGTTGGGGATTAAGTTAATAGCTCAGGGACACTGATTCTGTGAGCCATGGGGCGAACCAGGGACCTTCGGATTCCTAGAATCCGCCTCTACCTATTCAGCTAGCCGCTCAATTCTTCCTTGCAAATGATTCATTGATAAAGAAACCTTTCCATTTGATTCGTTATGCTGTTATACAAAACTGTGCAGTGATGACGTGGCACTGCCAGTAATATATTTTGTGGTCAAATACTACACTAGGCATAACAAGGTGGTTTTCTTATTTCTATGATATTATCATGAATCATGTTTTGTTTTGGCCGTAGATTTTTATTTGTTCCATGAACATACGCAGATTATTATACTACAAAATAGATTCAACTTTATTGATGGCTGCAGTAGGGGTGCATGGAAAAACACTCCTAAACACCCCACCTAGAGGTATATAACAGTATTTGCCAACAATACATTCTGGCCATCTGGAATCTATAATTTCAATTGAAAAAAGCCTGAATTTGGCCTTGAACTTCTTATAGACTCCTTTAGGTTCACTTAATAAAATGATCTACCATAGATTCCATTGGCCCATTCTTAGAGCACCATCATTACAAGAGTACAGGCCTTTACCACATGAACCCTAGTGTCCGATTCTGGGGAGAACATTTAGCAAAAATTGCAGATCTACAAGCTCACAATATGTGAGCAACGTGGTGCGACATAATGGATTTACAGTGGCTAATAATCTGTATTCTGTTGGTGTTTGTGTCTGTGTGATTTCTGGTATCAGCTGCGTTACCAGAAGTGTCTGGATGCGCGACCCCCCAGTCTGGGCTCCTGTCTGCCCACTCCCCCTGCTGACTCCGTGGCTCGCCGTGTCAAGAAGGGAGTGCAGAGTCTGCTGGGCAGCTTTAAGAGCTACAGGTCAGGATCTCAGTCCCCCTGAGCAGGAAGAATGTTAATCCACACCTCAATAAGCACCAACCTCCATCACAGCAGCCCCTCTCACTTATGTATGTATCGCCTTTATCTCTCTCTCAAATTCTCCCTTCCGGCTCATTGTTTTGCCTTATCCTGTCACTTGTCTAGTCTCTGGTCTAGTGCATGGAGTTGTTACCAAGGGGAAAGGGTGAGAATGCAAAGATTTTCTTCTTTTTTTCTTGTTTATTTTTCTGTAATTCTCTTTAGCCGCTCTCTCCAATACAAGTAATCGACCCTGCTGTTTTTATTTTATCTGTGACTATGAACTATGTTTGTTTTAACAGAAACTATGCTAGGAATGTCAGAAGTTGATAGTATCACTAACTACCATGAATCTAGCAACTTGGCAAAGTTGGCTTGATTTAACAATAATCCTCAATCCCATTTTCTCTTCAGTGAAATTATCTTACCTTTTTAACTGTGTTAGGTAATTCAATCATGTAACTTACTTCTGAGTATCATTGCCCTTCACTCTGTCTTGATTCCTTCCCAACTTAGGTTGTCACAATAGTCTTGTTGAAGTGTCCTGTCAGATAGTTTTATGTCCCCAACACCCGACAACAATTTTAGTCTTCCAAAGAAGCGTGCGATCATTTGTCACATAGTGAGCATTGAGCAACCACTGATTTGAGTGTAGTGGTGTTTCCCATAACCCATACATTCTGCATGAACATTTGCAAGTTCAGTGCTTGTGTGCAATAATCTAACTTTTCCTGTGTGGTGAAAAGTAGCTATTGGGCTGTCACACACAGCTCAGAGTGTGTGACAGAGTCTGGCGGGATTTGGTGCAACGTTTACTGAACACCACAGCCATACTAAAAATGGATATCCGTTGATGGGTGTAATATTAACAGTAATCACAAACCCTCAACGTTTCATCAGAGCAAGTTGCACATAGGCATTTTCCATCACCACTGAATTGTACTGTAGAAACTCGCCACAAGCTGCATGTTTTACTAGCTTAGAGTTATAACAACGGGCTAATTGCTGCTAGCAGCAATTTAGTGCTAAGACCTGTTAATGTATCATAGTAGGTGCTGTATGTGCTTCTGTGTGGTAAGGAGAAGGCTCCAATTCGATGTTTGTTGTTTAGTGTTTATAAGGCATGTCACTCTAGTTAGTGTCAGTGTTTATCTATTATAAGCTAGCAGTAGTAGATTATACTTCCCCGTCACTTGCTTGAAGTTGAGGGTAAAAAAGCCAGAGCAAGTTGGTGTCTCCCTTCATTTACAGTTGTGGAAGTTGGAGAGGGGTAACCTTGAGAGAATTTCTCAAATGTCCAGTTTACATTTTCCTTTCGTTTTTCTTTTCTTTTTTGCCACATTTTGAACTGTCTTGGCTGTGGCCACACCAAGTAATATATTTTTTATTGTTTGCATACACTAAAATGTACTCTATTAAAGCAAGTTGCGCATTTGCTCAATAGATTTTCATTTTTTATATATATATATAAAGAACAGATGAATTTGTGAGAAACTGTATTTTATGTTTGCAATGTGTGTATTTCTAAGTATTTAGCACAATAGTCATTTCATCTCTCTTAACATATGAATGATGCGCTTTGTACGTTTTTAAGAAACCCCAGAGGACATTTCTGTGGCCAGTCTGTCTTAGCCATTGCTGCTAGCTACCTAGTACCTACACAAGAACATCAAATACACAAAGAGACAGAAACTAAATGTGGTTTTCTACAAATTGAAAGTACTGGTTTCACACATGTATCAATAGACCTTTAAAAACACTGGCAGAAAGGAATGTATTTAAATGAAACAAATGTAATTGTTCCTTGCCATTGCTAAAATAAACCGTTTTTAAAAACATCCAAACCAATCAAATCAGACTGGTTCCAGTAGTGGCAGATGGCAGGAGGGCCAAAAACACTAATTTTGGCATGGTTTCAAATTTTACCTATACGCTAGTACACCACTGATTTGAGGACTTATAATGCATGCATGTACTATGGATGCATTATAAGTTGTTTTGGATTGTCTCCTCTGCTTATTATAACAGCAATGAGCTGTTCAAGTTGCCCTTTTTACTTTAAATTCAATTGTCCTGTTATCAAAATAATCCTTTTTGCCAAGCCATCCTAGAAAATGCTATCCCTTTGTGTAAATATGATTTAAGCAAATTACACTAACCTGAAATGAAAACAAAGTGGGGAAATATGTGTATTTAAAATATATATATGTTGAAAATACTGCCATCAGTACACAAATGTCACTTGCTTAACCTCCCTCAGGAGAGACGATTCTTCCTGCTGTAGCTTCGAGCTGCAGTGTAGTCTTTTGTGGTGGTCTTACACTCCTTTGAAAGCCTTGTAGTCATGAAAGGTATTGTTCTTTGATGACTGGGTTTTCACAATTGAGCTTCATGTATTGATTCCTCTCAATTTTATAACCATCTGGAGATGGTTAAACGCGTACAATTACAAACGGCTTCTCTACATAGTATGTGTAGTATGTAAACACTAACTGATAGTAGACTAAATTGAATTGTCACAAGTAATACGTTGTCACTTTAATTCACTTACCTGTGTCACTCAGAAATGTGATGTTTTTATCTGATATTATGTTTAACTGTGTCATCACTAGAACAAAATGAGTTACAGAACACTAGCAAATACATTTATTTCTGTTTTATGTAAATTAGGTGTATAAAGTGTATGTATATAAAAGTCTGCACAATAAATGTGAACATATCATGATTCCTTTTCCTGTAGTTTTGTCATTTATGATGAGTCAGTGACACAAATTGCCTGTTTTGGCTATTTGAATCAAATACCTAACCTCTTGGAAGATTGGATTCCAAAGGGCATTTGTAGATTAGATCACTCCCAAATGTTTCCTTTGGTATGCTTCAGGAACCATGGAATCTTTTTCCAATCAATAGCTTTATCTGTCATTTGCAGCCTTTTCCATTAAAATGTAAAAGAAGCCACGCTACATGCCTGCACCTTCTGCATATTTATTCAAGCTGCTGACATTGGTTTTACCATTATATATTGACAGAGAGGAGTGCGTGAATAAAATGCAAAATACAACCCCAAGTCCACCGATTGAATTCATGCCTGCGTTGCTGCCCCCACCTGGTGAGTTGAAATGGAATGGTATCTAACCTTACTGTTACCCTGAGTGATGGCTTTGGAGATGAAAGGTGCACATCCACTGGAATCCTCAGCAGTCACGGTCTTGTAGTAATGGGATCTACATTGCAACTCAAAATAAAGACTGCCCTTCCAGCAGGATTGCACCGCTGTCCCATAGATCAAGGCTCTGGCCATAATGGCTTCCTTTTGAAGACGTAGACAAGAAACCTTACCTTGTCTGTGCAATAGACTGATAAAGACATCAGTCTTGTCAAAGTCTGACAACTAAGTTTGTTATGTATGTAGCATTTGGTAAAATGGGGTGGAGGGTGGCATGCATTCAGGTAAACACAAATGAATCATGCTGGGTAAACAACATTAACCTGTTCAAATTCCCTGGTAATTCAGCTGAGTTCTCGTCGGAACACCGGTGCGGATTCTGTGCGGGCCCTGGCAATTGCTCACATTAGTGTCTTAAAAAGCATACATTACACACAAGAATACTGCCCATTCTGCAAGAATTTCTCAAACTCCCTGAATCCTGTATTTTCTTGAATTAAATAGTTCACGTTATTTATGAATGATAATGTAATTGAATGATAGTTTTATTGTGACTGTACAGTACACAGCAGATACTGTGTGTCTCACATGGGTTTTGGATTATAAATGTGCTCCGACATGTTTATTGGCTACCCACACTCTAAATCCCCCTTTGTTGTCCCTGTTTTCTCATGTTTGTCATTGTGCTAAACACAGATAGTCTCCTGTGTTTGTGTGTGTGTGTGTGTGAGTGAGCGCGAGAGTCAGACGGGATTTATTCATTCCCATGCATGCATGGTAGTCTTCCACATTTGCTTGGTGTCAATCACAATTTAGATAGGTTGGCCCATGGAGAAAATAATCACAATTCTAATTATTCCTATAGCCTAATTATGCATACGGCATTTGCGTAATGGAGGTTTATTTTGAGTAATGAATGTGTAGTCTTGTGGAACATTGCTTTTCCTCTCGGTGCAGAGGAGACACTTCTATCTCCTCTGCTGGGCCCTTCAATCTAATCACCTATCCACAGTAGAACAGGGTGGATAAAAGAAGCCAGTGCAAGCTTACTCTTAAACCTCGTATCAAGGTCTGAGAAAGGTGATAGAAATCCCTGCAGTGCATAGCTTTCTTACGCGGAATCACATTGCAAAACATCTCTTTGTACATGGGTCTTCAATTCATATCATTGCCTGCCATTCTTTCAGCAGTATACACCTAAATTATATGCAACTTTTTTGTTTTGTTTTGTTTTGCTCACTCCTGGGTACCTGCGACGTCTGTGCTTCTTGTTAATTAGATCGGCAGAGCTTTAAAAGCTTCGTTCAGGTCACAGCAAATCAAATATGGCCACAGGAGATGTATGAACATAGAGATTTCCTTTATGTTTGATGCAGCTTTGTTTGTATAATAGAGTATGATCCATAAGTATCGGTCAAAAGGTGAAAATGTCTGAAATCACAGACTATATTCTCAACGGTATCAGATTGCCTTTAATTTTTTGAGGCCAAAACCAACTATATGATCATTTTCAGTTGTACTGCCTCTGTCTGTCATTGAGTGCAACAAAAAGTGGTGTTGAACACAAACTATGTGCTCATGTAGCTCAGTGCTATTCATTATGACCAATAATCCGTTACTATCCTACAATCTAATTTATATTAAAACAACCTAAGTATGGTAGTCATTCTGTGGTGCAGAAGATGTTGGAATAACAACCTCAAAGGTTCATTGAAGATAGTGTACTCACTGTACTGTGTAGTATGCACAGTGTATACTGTGTAGGCCCAGGCGGCGGTGGCTCAGGGGTAGAGTGACTGGTTGCCGGTTCGAACCCGGGCTCCCCCAGAGTTAGTCGATGTGTCTTGAGCAAGACACTTAACCCCTAATTGCTCCTGATGTGCTAGGTAGGTGCCTTGCATGGTTTCCGCTGCCATCAGTGTGAATGGGTGAATGTAATGCACAATCTATGTAAAGCACCCTAGGCGCTATATAAATGCACCATTTACCATTATGCACACAAGACACATGCCTATAGCAACCTCTAGAGCTTGTGAGTTCAATTACACAAAGCCTTTGCAAAATGACACAGCAGAAAACAAAACATTACCAAATACGATTGAAACAAAGGTGAATACTGTGGCTGTTGATGAACAATGTGGTAGTTGTGGAGTGCATGACAAGAAAATGTAATATCTTTCCCCATAATTATTATGTAATCAAAAAATTGTAACTTTATTAAAATTATTTATCGATTCATTACACACAAAGTGAAATATTTCAAGCGTCTTTTAGTTTTAATCTTTGATTATGGCATACAGCTACTGAAAATGAAAAAATCCAAAATATATAAAAAATACTGCACTGCAAAATAAGTGTAACACATAAATAGTAATGGCTGGAAGCTTGCATGCTCCAGGATAAATATTATTGATATAATTATTTTATATTATTTATACTATATTAGGCTACACCTATAATTAACCTACCCCTAGTTTTGTTTTAAAAGGGTCCAAATCTGAGTTTGCATGTTCCCCCCGTGTCTCCTAGAAAAGTCCTATCTGATTGCATTAAACAACGTTACAACATTAAACTCACTTTGCCACTCGACTTGCCATGCATGCACATATTACTATGAAGAATAGAGCCTGCCATTCTAATAAAATAAATGTTGATGCACCAATGACATCTTTAATCATGAAACTTGAGATGACACTCACCCAATTCATATTATGGTCAGAATATTGTGTAGTGTCAACCTCTAATATTTTCCCTAGTTAAGGATGACACATTCCTTCAGTATACAACTTACTTACTTACTTAATCCTCTTCGTTCCTGGTGGAACATAAGGCTGCGACTATCTGCCTCCATCTGGTCCCGTCCTGTGCCCTTCAGTATACAAGGGACACATAATGCCTAGAGATCATCACTTTCTGTCCTATATGTGAGTTCAGTATGAGTTTAATTTCCTATTTTCACTAAGGTCCTGTGAGCCTTCATTTTCTTTTTCTTTTTTTTAAAGAGTTGTTCGATGCAATGTGCTTTTCAGCGTTTTTCTCTGCACAAATTACTTGTTGATTGCCTTACAGGTGTTGTCATTAACAGTGCGATAAACATAGTCAAAGACATGTTCCCTCTGAGAGGGAAACAACTTTACAGTCTCCAGTGGGCCTGACTCCAAAGAGTCGACCAATCTCACATTTCAACCCTCTGAAGGCATGCTGCAGCAAATTGCATCGTTACTTTGCAAATTTGTTCAAGTAATCAACTTGATCTCACTTGGGGGGTAAAAATCTGACAACAGGAATGATTAGAATCCTGGGCGACTCGTGCTTGTCGCTTGGGAGGTAGATGAGAGGAATAACAATGAAGCTTAAAATTGTGTGTTATTGCTACCTCCCATTGTTCCCATCTTCTCCCTATCCAGCTGTCCCACCCGTGCCCCTGACTGTCCCTTCCATTCAATAGTTGGTAGACGTGGTAATATGGTGTGGCTGTCAGATACAAAGCTGGAGTGTAATTGTCTAGATTAAAATAGCTCCAGTGCAGTCTTACATTATAGTGCAGTCATCACTGAAGTGGAAAGCCCCTTAATTCAGTTTGATGTGAAATATGCGAGATCTGAGTGGAACTGAGGAATTAGAGCTGATTGGTCCTCAAGGTGGTTGAGGTGGCCAGGGACTGTATTGTTTATGAAAAGCACACAGCACACTGAATATAAATGCAGTGTGCTTCAAACAGCCAACTTAGTATCACAGGCTCAAAATACATTGAAATGACCTCTGACATTGCTATCAAATACAGAGGGGGGTGGCAGATAGCTCTTGAGTTTCTTTATATTTATCATTTTCTCTTCACCGTTGAGAGGGTCAGATGAAATAACCTGATGGGAGGTGACGAAAGGAGGAGCAGGCTGTTGATTCTCATTTCACCGTTCTCATCTCCCAGCTGGGTTGTCTGAGACATAGATAAATACTGCCAGCAGTGCGATTTATAAGCTGTGCAGCAGACACAATTTCACCTTTTACCTGACAGACTCATATACTCGAGTCCCCTGCATGCAGACTTTAGGGATTGCAGCGACCTTTGCCATTCTGTCCACTTTAGCTGTCTCATTAACACCACGGGTGGAGCCTTTCCAGTAGTCCTCTTCTACACCATATAATAGTATTTAAGTTTTGGAAAAAAATCACACTTGTGGGAAGTTAGTGGTGCCTTCTATCTTGATGTGACGACGATGATGTATGATGATGAGAATGTCATCGTACATCTATCAGCCAATGAAAGTAATCTATTCCGTGCTAAATGGACAGACAGACAGACACATACACACAAAGCTGTGCATTGGAGCGGCAGCACCTCAGAAATGAAAATGGTGTTCTGAGGTAAAAAAATTGCTTAGTTGGTACATTCCGCTTTTGTCGCTTCGACTCGCTTGTACTATGTGTACTGTTTTTAACTCAGATATTACATTATTTCTGTCTGTCTGTCTGTCTGTCTGTCTGTCTGTCTGTCTGTCTGTCTGTCTGTCTGTCTGTCTGTCTGTCTGTCTGTCTGTGTCTGTCTGTCTGTCTGTCTGTCTGTCTATACTTAACATGTACACGCTTGCTGATGTTAAGTACTGCACGCAACATTCTGGTGTAGTATAGCACCCGTCAAGAGACTTCAGCAGGGTTGGCCTCCGGGTCCAGCATTCACTGCCGTTTACAGAATAGACTCCACCGAAGCTGAGTTTGATTTGACTGGGGAGGTTGGAGTTCTATACACTGGCCATGCTGTTCAGGGCTCTCCATGCAAGTGCCTTCCTCACTTTCAGGTCTTGCTCGGTTGAGTTGACCCATGAGCCCAGGTACTTGAAGTCCTTGACTTCCTTCAGCACAGTGCCTCCTGTTGTCGTCAGAGGTGGATGATCCGGTAAGATGTTATAGTTTTCTTGGCATTTAACCTAAGGGCCCACCTTGGCACACTCAGATTC
>OOFJ01028211.1:4221-23097 GCA_900323375.1 Benthosema glaciale
CCACACTCCCTAAAATTTCCAAACCACACACACACACACACACACACACACACACACACACACACACACACACACACACACACACACACACACACACACACACACACATAGAGACATAGCTGTGTGTGTGTGTGCCAATTCTCCCTAATCATAGGGTGAATGGAATGTTGTGAGTGAATTACTGTATCATTATCAATCAGTATCAGTCCACCAGATACACTATGTATGTCCAATCCAAGAAATATTGGATGAAAAAGAGTTATTCCATTTATTTATTCAAGATATGTCAATTTTTTTCTTTTCTACGCTTTAAATTTCTTTTAACCACCGTCCACAAACTTCGTCTTAAGCCAACATTAAATTTTTCGTCATAGTGTCTGAGTAAATAGTCTATTTAATTCAAATGTTCATGAAAATTGTGTATGCAGTTAAATCCAATTAAAGTAAAAACATTTACTATAGGATTTGTTTTTATTATTATTAAATGAAAATCAAGCAACATTGTCATTATATAGCATTTCGGAATCCTACTATATCTACTATACCTTTCATATTTTCGCACTTTATTAACCGGGATATTCACTGGATATAAGAGGAAGGTTACATAGTGCAGATTTTTTAACAAAGTACAAATAATGCACTATAAACATGTATTACTCTCACCCAGAAGAAACACTGTAATGTCAAGATGTGGTCAAGACTGACCAGTTCACCCTGAACCTGCTACTGCGTTCTATATTTATTTGCAGGGCGGGGATTAGCACGTTTAATGCTCTGCCCATTTGAAACACCTGCTTACTTCAGTCCATGATGGAACTCATTTAGACTATAAAATTATATAGTGTTGTAGAGATGCACAATGACATGCATGTTTTTCTAAGATTTTCCATTCCATCATTGTAAGGGTCTTGGCATGGCATGTGCTTATGGAGTATTTAGCATTGCTAGTTGCTAACCACACAGAGTGCACACAATACATACTTGTTAGTGGACACTCACACCACTTAATCCTCAATCCTTCTTTGACTGCATGGGGTCCCCCAGGGGTCTATACTTGGGCTCCCTCCTTATTCCCCCTCAGCTCCAAATCTCTTCACCGAAAATAGGCGAGCTGCAAGCTCACACCACGTCGCAATGTGACTTGTAGATCGTCTATTTTCGTGAAATGTTAACCTATTATGACATGCCCAGAATAGGGAAGCTTGGGTTCAAGTGGTCAAGGGTTCAGTGTTTTGTTCAAGGACTCTTACGGCAGGATATAGCGGCTGATATAGGGATAGAATCTATTCTGTAATGTTTCCTTAATGGGGTGGAATGGTCTCAGCAATGACTCGGCACATCCAGGCACTCTTTTGGCCCAATCGACACCCTGTATTCTACATCCCAACAACTCTTTATTTATCTGCCAGGACCATAGGCCAGCGCCTAATGAGTTCTCGTTGGTGGAAAAAAGTATACTCACATTCTTTACTTTAGTAAAAGTATCAATACGGCAAGAGATACTGTGTAATGTAAAAGTCCGGAATTCAAAATATACCTGTGCAAAGTATTGGCATCAAAATGTACAATGTACAAACGTAAAGTACCAAAAGTAAAGTTACTCATAATGCAGAATGTCCCATTTCAAGTTATCAAATGTTTACAATTCTTAGAAAATATCACATCTACCAGATACAATGACCAGATGGCCGAAATGCATTGAAGTGGTTAATGTATGTTTTGTAATAATAATCAACATCTACAAAGTAACAATTGTAACTAAAGTTTTCACATAAATGTAGTGTGGAGTAAAAGTACAATATTTGGATCCGTGATGTAGTGGAGTAGAAGTAATGGTCTTGGAAATTGTAAATACTCAAGTAAAGTACAAATACCTGTACTTAGGTTTAGGTACAGCACTTAGTAAATGTACTTAGTTACTTTTCAAATACTCAAGTAAAGTACAAATACCTGTACTTAGGTTTAGGTACAGCACTTAGTAAATGTACTTAGCGGTAGTTACTTTTCACCACTGCTGGCTGTCCTCCACCAGTTAACCTTGAAAAGTGATTCCCACTCCTGCTTGTAAAGAAATATAGCTGGCAATTGTTCTGTTGCTGTCCCATGTCTCTTCACACATTCATGTACCACTTGCCAACCTTTCATGAGTTCATAGATTTTTGCATATATTAGTGGATTATTATTAGTTATTAATTATTATTATTATTATACAGTTATTTTTTATTATTATGGTTATTTTTGAGGGGCGCTAGTTTCAGAATGCTGTCATATGGCAGCCAAGTCTATGGACTAATGATTGTTTAGAGCACTTTGAACAAACATTACCAGGCGCCCTTCACTTCACACAAGTGTGATTTTTGTCCAATTGTACCGATTCCTTAAACATCATATTCTACACAGTATAATCCTTAGTGTTAATGTGTAACTGAGAGTGTGCAAAGGCAACACATTGACATTTGGCACACAATCTCTGAGGATTTTACGGTATATATTTTCACACAGCTCCAACAACGAGGGCGGCTTCGTATGACACATCCGTGACACCCGAGTACGAGCTAACGATGTGAAGTAGTACCCGTAATGTACCTTCAATTATTTTGTGAAGTATCACCTTGCTTCCAATTATCACAGTAGCCCGTGAGAATCGTAAGCCGGATCCTCGAGAGTACAAATATGTTTCAGAAGAAAACACACCTCACTGAATACGGCGCCGCTGCACTCAGTTGATGAAGATGAGTGCAGTCTATTCAACAGGCGATTTTTGAACTAGATTCCCTACATCAGCAATCTGAGTAATTGCATTATGGAAGCTGAGCAACGATGCCCAGTGTTTCTCGGCCGCCTTGATCTCAAATATCTGGTGCTTTCCGGAGGGGAATGTGTTAACAGCAGGTGCAGAGGACTGAAATAGAGGGCGGCTGGTTAGGCAGGGGCCGAGGGGCAGAGAGATTAGTGTGAGGCGCTAGTGAGTGGCAACAAAGAATAGATGGAGGAATGAGAGCTGTTAAGCGAGTAGGACCAGCTGCTTGTTCTTATACAATGTCCATGAAAATGTATCAAGAAAGACACTGACTCCATGCAACGCTGCACTGCAGCACAGTGCTGCCTGGAATATCTGATCGTTGGTCTCTTTATAAGGAAGTTGGTGAACTTGAGATCGTCTGAATGTTTGTTTTTTGTGCACACGACACACCACACCATGGGTCAGGGTCATGGTCCAGGGATGTTCATGGGCAACATTTTTGAAATGTGTTACATTTAACATTTTATAACTTACATCATACACACACTTGAAGTCAATGAAGAGGCTGTAACATCCAAGTACACCTGACCCAAGCTGCGTACCCTTTTAGTTTCATACAGTACACTACAGTATACAGTATGCTCGCTGTTTTTCTCCTCAGGTGTGCAGATAATTTCTTATGCAATGTGTTGTTAGAGCTGGGCAAAAATGTGCTTCCCCATAGCAATTTCTGAAGGCCTGACTCAAAATTAATTATCTGCAGCTTCACTGTCAAATAATATGTTTCTAGTAAGGGCTAAGTCTATCAAAGTTATGATGAGTTGAATGTGAAAAGTATTGTGTAGGCACTATTGAACTTGATAACAAAGAATTTCTTAGAATTGAGACATGGTTGAAATTTGAAAATTCCCCCATCGGAGAGGGAAAAGTAAATGTGCATACAGTGCTAAATACCCCCAAAACAAAACATGCAGGCTAATACAGTTTTTAGATGTTGTTGTTAGATATTGTTCTGTTCTTAAAAGCAATGTCTCTGCAGGAAGGTTTGGCTTTAGTATTATGCACCAATATCAACAAGACCATGTCCTTTACATACTATATGTACTTGATGAATAAACTCAGATTGTTCTGATTATTTATTTCTGTTTTCTGTGTTGGAAATAAACCCAATTATTTTGGTTGTTCTATTTGTAGGATGACCAGGTTGTGCTCCAATGCACTGCGTCCATTTTAAAAGAACAGATCAAGCTATGTCTGTCCTGCGAGGGCTTTGGGAATCGCCTCTGTTTCCTGGAGACAACCTCCAATGCTCAGGTACGACAATGATACCATGCACTCAATATGACTGGTATAGGAGCCTGCTACTCCAATCCACATTACTACAATAACTGCTGTACCCCTGTAGGCTACCCGATCCAAACATTGGGGATAGAAATAACTAGGTCTGGGACTTAAACTGATTAATTTTGATTAATTAATTACAAATAAAACTAGAAAGGTACAATTCTGGGAAAGTGTCACTGTCCTTGATCAGATGAATTCTGTCTTGCCATTTATATTACATATTGTGATGTCACTCCTGTCTGAGTGGACATTATATTGTCCAAACAGAAAATGTACTTTTGCGGTTACAGAAACATAAAAGGTCAACAAAATACAGTTTGTGTGTTGCATACAGCAACCGCACTAATAACATGATTAAAATAATTCTCACTGGATGAGATTCAGGGCGTAACGATCATACAGGTGCACCAACCCTTAGTGCAATCCCAGTGCACGCAATGGAATAAGGAGCCGATCAGACCGCTTTGCTTGGCCCAGTGGGTGAGACATTTTTGAGTGGTGCAACCTCTCCTATTGACAGCTATACTTTATGTGGCCAGGTCCCTGCCTGGGTTTGAGCACCAAAATTCCAAGTCTGGTCATTATTATTGTGTACCGGTATGTGTATTATTATTGTTCCACAAAACTACAATGGTTCATTATTGTTTTGTTTTTTATTTCATTTGTCATTGGGGTGCATGGATGTTCTGCGTTGTAGAATGTTCCTCCAGACTTGGCTATCTGTTGCTTCATCCTGGAGCAGTCTCTGTCCGTGCGGGCGTTACAGGAGATGCTGTCCAACACATCCGTGGATGAGGTAAGAGACGGGCAGAAAGGTACCCTGGGAAATCATCAGTGTTCATTTGACTCTCGGTTACAAATGGGTTAACTATAACTAAGGATTTTACTGTGTAGATTTTACTTTCAGAAAACCGGCTTCAAAGTATATCTCCCATCCAACCAAAGTAGACCATATGCTATTTACTTTTTGTATCGGTATTTTCTACATGGAATTTTAACCTAATTCATGACCTTTAATCTTGATTGAAATTGTGGCACTGGCTAATACAGTTTGTCTTTGTGCAGGCATATGTATTAATCAGAGATGAAATGCCATTGTTTCTTCATATTCTTCAACTTAACTTTGCCTTGTTTCCTCCATGACTCCACACACAACACGCCCTCAATCTTCCACCTGCTGACAGGCTGTCGATTTGGACAAATGGGTATGTGTTCTCACTCTTACTGGGGGGCGTACACACTGTGCATCGCAACAGCAAAACATGAATAGATGAATAGATTATTATTAAAGCGTTCTTATGACTGGAAAGAAAGCTCACCAAGTTAGCCATTGACACTTGACTGTTGATAGAGAGATAGATACAGATCGCTGATCCTCATGGGCAAATTTAGCATAAATCATAGGCCAGATGTATGCAATTAGAGAGTTATGACTAAGATGACGCACTACTGATGAACTAGAGAATATTGTGTAGGACTGTTGTTCGTAACTCTGTCTCTCCTGCTCTGCCAGTCATCACAGGGAGGAGGCAGTCGCACGCTGCTGTATGGTCATGCCATCCTGCTGAAACATACGCACTCCAGCATGGTAAGCACACGCCGTGTTTACTGAGTGCCCAACACTCCCTGCTCACTGGTGCCGCCCCAGCCCGTAGAGTGGAGTACCTGCAGTACTCATTTACCCTGATGCTTTTCATCCAAAATAATTATAAAATTATAAAAAAACACAGGGGCAGTATGAGTCACCAGAAAAAAACGTATATGTATAGAGAATGAAGTTACAATGTATTTGTATAGTAAGGGGGCGGGACAGCTAAAATGAATATAAACAAATATCTAAATACTGAATCGAACAACTTAAAAGATGTCTGGGGTGTTTACATACATACAGTATAAGCCTGAGTAGACGATGAAATTACCAGAATGAAATATCCTTTTAATATTACCAGTGGTTCAGCTTGATGACATCGTCACTGTACAGTATGTGCTCTCATTCTACTACAGTATCTGTGCTGTCTGACCACCTCACGCTCACTGACAGACAAGCTGGCTTTCGACGTGGGCTTGCAGGAAGACTCCACAGGTCAGTACAGTATATATGCACTGCCGGATTTGTCCTTTTATGGCTGATTTGTGTTTGTCGTACGACAGAGTTGCACTCAGAAATGCTAAGAAATATCTACAAGCTCACAACATGTTGTGAAGTGACACGTTGTGAGCTTTTAGATCAACTACTTTGCAAGTTCGCTGCAAAACCGCAGCTCTGTTGCACCACATCTGACACAAATGGTTTCAAAAGAATACATTCATTCAGTCAGCCAGCTGAATGTATGTCGTAGCTGTATTTCTTTAATAGTTTGAAATATGTACTTTGTATTACAAGATACACAGAGTCTGTATCTGCTGTATACAGCCTATTCATCCTTGTCTACAATATCTGAGAAAGAATAAGCTGTCTATTGCCGTTGATTGCAGAGGACAAATAGTCTATTTGTCCTATAGCCTATTCTATGTGAAACGTAAACAAGGTACTGTAGGCATGTGCATTGTAATAGTATGAGTCCTCTTCAGGGGAGGCATGTTGGTGGACCATCCATCCAGCTTCCAAGCAGAGATCGGAGGGAGAGAAGGTCAGGGTGGGAGATGACCTCATTCTCGTCAGTGTGTCCTCCGAGAGATATCTGGTAACTTCACGCTGGATATTTCACCAAAACAAAACTGTTATTGTGTCTTGCAGATGTGTCGATGCTGAAAATGTAAATTTATTTAACATTGCATAAAGCGCCAGGTGTCAAGTTGGTTTCAAGTTCGATCTTTTGCTGAGTTCAGGCGGCCTGAACATCTAGGGTGCGTTCGGAAATACCGCACCCCGGAGCGCACTCGCCTATTAGTTTGCATTGCACAGTGTGCTCGGTGCAGTATTTACGAACGCGCCCCTAGTTTTCCAAAAAAGTGTTTGAAAAACGTTATAGGTTTTTTAAATTTTGAAAAATTTAAAATGTTTGCATATATGTCCCAAATAGGGAATATGGTTATCACCTCAGACACTTAAAAAACAAGTACAAAGTGAACTCCTGGTACCGAAGCGGAAATGCATCCTGGAAAACCCTTCAAGCTGTAGGCTGATATAATCCAGAGTGGATGTTGGATACAGATTGTGATTGATTGATTCTCCATTGTCCAGCATCTTTCCTATGCCAGTGGGGACCTCATGGTGGACGCGTCCTTCATGCAGACCCTGTGGACTATGAACCCTGTGATGTCTGGCTGTGAGATGGCTGAAGGTACTACACACATATGATTTCCATCTACTCCCCTTTGCATTCAGTTATTTTCATGGCAAATAATATATACTTTATTTTTAGTATATGTTTATATCATAAAATCGCCGGGAAACTGCGCGGGCCATACAGGCTTAAAGTTGGTTCCTTGTATATTTCAATGCATAAAAGCAACAAAAATGACAGGGGCCATGAAGTTCACTGTGTTGGATTAGCCTACCTATTTTAAGCAACTGAAATGAATGGAATCCAATGGCTTCCTAAAAAATTAAACAAACCCACGATATGCTTTGGAAAGATGTTCTCCAGTAATGTCAGATATACAGTGTTCAGTCAGTGGCCTAATCAACATGCCCTTTAAATGTAAGGAATGAGTGCAAAACTTTGAATCCACTTTCTTCCTTAATCATCTGCACTGTCCACAGGTTTTCTGATCGGAGGTTATGTGCTACGACTGTTCCACGGCCACATGGATGAATGTTTGGCCATCCCATCCGCCGACCAAGGAGATGACCAGCGGAGGTGACAGCTTGTCATACACAGCTTGTCATACACAGACCATACACCACGGGGGAAAGGTCAAGGCTGCATAACGTACAATATGTTGTTTTCTTTTCAGAGTTGCTCATTATGAGGGAGGTGCTGTGTGCAGTCAGGCCCGGTCGCTGTGGAGACTTGAACCACTTCGCATTGCGTGAGTAGACTCATTTAAAGCCACTTATCACATACTTTTGATTCATTAGTGAGCTTTGCGCATCTTATTACTGTATGTGTAGGGTAATCATACCATCCTGTATGTGTAAGTGTATCAACATCCTTTTTTGAATCAATCTTCAGAACTCCCAGCAACCTAGGTTGATATCAGCTTGTGTGACTTTTCACGCGGGGACTCGGAGCGACATTACGGATCCTTGGGGTTGCACAGCGCTCCATATTTGAATTGATGCGTAGACAATTATGTAGAAAAAGGTCCAGCACAATTCAACTGTTGATGCGGGTGTGCGTGAGGGGAACACACCCACTGTTAGACAATTCCACGGCATCGCTGTCAGATTGCTTGTGCCTCCCTACATGAGCGTTCGCCTCTCATTGAAAACAGATTACTAGATGTGTCAGTGGCCTTCTGCGTGGAAAAAGTCCTTTATCTTTATTTACCCCCTTTTCCTGACATCTGTGTTACTTACTGTGCAGGTGGAGCAGCAGTCACATCAAGTGGGGCCAGTCGTTCAGGATACGTCACATAACAACGGGCAGGTACCTCTGTCTGGACGAAGAGAAAGGTCTGCTGGTGGTCGACCCAGAGAAGGCTCCATCCAAGATGGCTGCTTTCTGCTTCAGGATTTCAAAGGTTAATGCCAGCCCACAAGAGCACCAGTTGTACCGGAAAAACGTTTAATAATAAAAAAAAAAATCAGAAAAAAGATCAGGGTATTCTCAACTCCTTTTTACGGTGTGTTTGTCCGGACCCAGATAAGTTGGGACATAATCTCTCAAGAACAGTTTCGAGAGGTCGCTGTTTTTTATAATATGATTGCAAAAAAGGGAAGAGACCAAGGCACTCTTGTGTAAATATTAATGTTTCCATCGATCTATGTTTTATATTTTCTGAAGTATTAGACACAGATTTTATGATGGAAAACAATGGAATCGGGCTGGAACACCAAATTTGTAAATGAAGTATTTGTCTGTGATCCATCATAGATCAGTGCTGGCCACATGCATGTCAGAGATTCTCATGGTAGCCACGCTGTTATTATACGATAACTGAACTTTAATAATTTAAACAATGAAGTCACTCATTGTTTGTTTGTTTTTTCCCCCCAACTGCAGGAGAAGATTGAAGTGGCTCGTCAGAAGCGAGATGTGGAAGGTATGGGAACACCAGAGATCAAGTACGGGGAGTCCATGTGCTTTGTACAGCACGTCTCTACTGGCCTCTGGTTAACCTACGCAGCTGTGGATGCAAAGGCAGCCCGTCTGGGTCCTCTAAAGAGGAAGGTAAACACATCTCACCTACCTTTAGGGATGCTACTATAGATTATTTTCTGAGTGATTATTCATTTTCATTTGATTATCTTTTGATTCATTGACAAATCAAATAGCGTGTTTTTTTATAATTAAAAAATATATCAGTCAATCAATGCAATAGAAATTCTAATTGATATTATATAATCATATTAATTAATATTAACATATTAACTATAACGATTAGTCTGATTAACCATTAAAGAACTTTGTCCTACACACAAAAATACTGGAATAGCGTAACTCGTTGAATCGGCTATTTTTGGTAATTCAATTCGAATTTATAATCAATAATGAATTAAGTGTTAATTCAATTAATATATCTCTCTTCATCAACTAATAATATTATTGGTCTTAGATTAATCTCTCAAGAACACATTCAAATTCAAAAGAAAACAAACAGCGGAGGGCAATGTTTATTCCTTATTTTTTGCCGATGGGTTCCCAGATTGGTCTATGATTCGATTAGATTATCTGTATTATAGAAATCCCATTAGTGGCACCTAAGTCAAATTCCAATACCCCAAATATTGGACACTCACACTCAGTCACTCCAGCATGACGTGTTACGGTGAAATTGGTGACCTGCTGAAATATGTGACCATCTTGTGGACTTCACATACTGTAACTTACATGGAGGTCTTTAAATACGTGCCCTAAATACCGCTGGGTTGAACTCTGCTAATAAACATAACGCAATGATTTACGTTCGGACACACGATTGTCACATATTTCAGCAGGTTGGGTTAAACCCTGTCCTCAAGGAGGAAATTACAGTATGTATATACACTATGTTCTGTTGGACTGGAAGAAACCTTGTTTGAAAATTAATGCAAATTGTGAAAAATCCTCATTATTTTTCTAAATCTTCACAAATTCACATATTATTTGACATTATGACTTGTTTGGGACTCGAAAAACAAAAGGTTTAGCATATGTTTGGGTTAGGACATTGACTTTACTTGAGATTTGACAGGCTAGACTTGGGATTTGACTCAGCACTCGAGAGCAAAGACTTGAGACTTGACTTGGACTTGCAAAATGGACTTTGTCACATTGAGTGGCAAAGGGATGGGAGCTACCCGATACAACCACAGTACTACACTCTGGCCACTGATAAGCTTTGCTCCTAGCCATACGCTGTGTGTACATACTGTATGTGTTTATTTCTTCTCAGGCCATCCTTCATAAAGAGGGTCACATGGATGACGCCCTCACAGTGGCTCGCTCCCAGATAGAAGAGCAGCAGGCTGCTAGAATGATCTACAGCACCTTCGGCCTCTTCAACCAGTTCATCAAGTACCTACGCCCACAGCCATTAGCTTGTGATGAATGTCCTTTGCCCTTAAAGGCCTGGACAGACCAAGTTGTCTTGTCTTGACTAAAGGGCTGTCCGCTCACACTAAGAACGATAACTATATTGATAAGTCTGAATATGTTATTTAAAAAAAAAACGTTCTAACTGAAGTGGTCCACAGCACAACTATAATAATTACAGTAGTGAATGGTAGAAACTTTGGCTGCCTGGTGCCAATCAAAATCCATCAAAAGGACATCTGGGGAGACTATTATGCATAGCTAGTGGTAGACTAACTGGAGAAAAAAATCTTGCCTCCTTATTGCATGTCTTTCAGCACGGTGGAGGTCGAGATCTTTCTCTCGATCTGTCTTGGCGCCACTTGCGGACACTCACATAACTATCATCATTATACTGTGACTATGCCAGGCTATGCCCCATTTCCTGTCTACATACTGTGTACTATCAATAAAGGCAAAAAAGTAAAAAAAGACATACGGTACTATACTACAGTATATTGAAATTAGCTGATCTACAAGCTCAGAATGCAGTGCATCACGACACGTTGTGAGCTTGTAGATCTGCTACAGCCGCTATTATTTGAAATGTTGAAATCCATATCATGACCCAAAAATTAGGACTAGTCTGGCTAGTTCCGTAGTTTTCTTTCCTAACTATAAGCTCCTTAGCTTTTATCTTCCCTCCACATTTTCAGAAGGGGATCTCTGATAATATAGCATCAAAGGAGGAGTTTCCCACACACTGTCTGGAACTGTGCTGATGAAGGTCTAACTACCGAAATGGTGACTTAATAAAGAGATTTTTATTTTTTTTGCTTTTTTTTTTGCTCCAGTTACTGACAGTGTACGGGACATCTTTCTTAGATTTGTATTTATTTATCAGAGATCCCGTTCTGAATTATTAGCACCTGTCACCAACCTTTTGAGGTGTGCAACTGTGCATTGGCCTTTCTATATCTTTACTTCAACTGTATGTATTATAAATGAACACGTGATGTTGACAGAGTTGTTCTTCTCCCCTGTTGTGTCGTCTTAGATCTTTGGATGCTCTGAGCGGGAAGAACAAGTCGTCCAGCTCTCCTTCCCTGCCCATGGACGCCATTGTTCTCTCCCTGCAGGACCTCATCTTCTACTTCCGACCGCCCGAGGAGGAGCTGGAGCACGAGGAGAAACAGTCCAAGCTGCGATCTCTCAAGAACAGACAGAACCTCTTCCAAGAGGAGGTTGGTCACTATCAATGGGTCACCACAGAGTCAACAGGTGCCACTGTCCACCTCTGGAGCACATGAATGTGTAGCCTATAGCAGATTTCAATGGGGGACCCTTAACCAGTGGTTCTCAAATGGGGATACGTGAGAGAAAGTGGAAAATGGAAAAACTGGACACAGTTTAAAATAAAATGTGCTCAGGGTGGTCTAATTTCACTCCTTTTCTTATTTCAAATGTTATATTCTTCAATATATTCTTCAAAAGGTGGGTTATCATTCATTCATAGCATCAGGTGGATTACCGTTACTTTTCAGGATTCAAATTCAAAAGTAGCAAAACTAGCAGATCTTCAAGCTCAAAATGCAACACGTTTGCATTTCATGGCAAGCACTTTAACCACTATATGCCTATGTACTTGTACTTGTATTTTGTGAGGTTGTATGCTATGTTTGAAGAAGATTCACTCGTTTAACGTTTAAGGAATTCAGAGTGAAGTGATATGGTACACTGTATAAATCATCTGCTCAGTGGCTCTTGGATTATCCATTTCAGTAGACTATGGGCAGAGGCTAATTATATTTCAGATCCATTTTCAGTGAAATTATCCCGCTCTCTCCATCATATTTCCAATGTTGTCTTGTCCTCTAAACAGGGAATGATCACTCTCGTACTGGACTCTGTTGATCGTCTCAACGTCTACAACACAGCAGCACACTTCTCAGAATTTGTAGGGGAGGAGGCTGCAGAGTCCTGGAAGGAGATCGTGAATCTACTGTATGAGTTGTTGGGTATGTTCCTGTCCTTTTACATATACTTACTATATGATACATATAATATTATGCTTAAGAACATAAGCTTGTAAAATAAAAACACAAGGAGATGATTAAAATATCTCCCCTCGATGCAAACAAAAAGAAGGCACAGCAGCAACAACAATAAGATGTCAAGCAAATGAACCGCACCGTCTGTAGATGCTGCATCAGGTTTTGTGTCTGTATATGATGCACTTAAGTTGCTAAATAGTTGTTTGTGTTTCCATTTCAAGCTTCTTTGATCAGAGGGAACCGTGCCAACTGTGCTCTGTTCTGTGATAACCTCGACTGGCTGGTCAGCAAGTTGGACCGGCTGGAGGCGTCTTCAGGTACACCGTTATTTTATAAGTACAATTCTGATGTACCTATTGTACTTTACTTGAGAATTTCCACTTTTCATATTTCCAATACTTTTACCAAATAGACCCTTAAGGGTCCATTTGGTTCCATTTGTACACTGTCAGAATGTTAAATTGTGTTTTTTTATTTATTTAATCTGTATAACATAACTTGTGGTGTTTGTCTTTCTTCCCGTAGGCATCCTGGAGGTGCTTTATTGTGTTCTGATTGAGAGTCCAGAGGTCCTGAACATTATCCAGGAGAACCACATCAAGTCCATCATCTCTCTCCTTGATAAGCATGGACGCAATCACAAGGTTAATACTTTTACAGTAGATCATCATAGTATGAAGATACTAATACCTTATTAAAACCATATGTGTTTGTAGAATGCATCAAATATGAATTTTGCAAAAATGTCTCTATATCGTTTGCTGTCTGGCATAAACCTTTAATCTCCATGTCTCATCTTTGTGTTGATAAATAAATGTCCTATTTTATACTTGGAATTAAATGGTATTAACGCAAAAAACAAACAAACAAACAAAAAAACCTGTGCTGAGTTTCGCTGCTCTCCCAGACCAGAGTCGGCTGGGTTGCAAGGCTAGCAGTTTTCATGGGACTTTTTTGGTCGTAGTGGCCACATCTGTCATTAAAAAAGATATGATTTTATTATTGAATATCTTAGTTATAATGAAATTGAACACCCAAAGGTGTTCCATCATGCTTGTTTAAGCACGGCTAGATGGCTCAAGCGATCAGATTGCTTCCTTCAAACAACCTGTAATATAATTTAACTTTTTCCCGCCAGGTTTCATTTTGTCTTCTTTTTTTTTCAGTTTAATATTTTCACCTATAATGACATGCCCAGTTAACATAGGGTAGTACAGCATGTGTGGGTTTTCTACATATTGAACGTGTCTCTCTCTCTCTCTCTCTCTCTCTGTGCTGTGCAGGTGCTGGATGTGTTGTGCTCCCTCTGTGTGTGTAACGGAGTGGCCGTGCGATCCAATCAGAACCTCATCACAGAGAATCTGCTTCCGGGTCGAGACCTCCTGCTTCAAACCAACATCATCAATTATGTCACCAGGTACTGTAGGCAGTGGTGTACTCATGTACTATTACTTTACTTGGGCACAGTGTATCCTGTTTCAATACTTTCTACTTTAATTCAAATATTGTTCTTTTTACTCCACTATTTGACCGCTTTAATTAGCCTACTAGTTACTTTGCAAATATTGATTATCAATAATTACCAACCATGCACTATTGATTGATTTGTAACCCACAGCACGGGTGGGTGATTTGTAACCCGCAGCACAGGTCGGACTAACAGGCGGTCTGACTTAAGGGCATAACCCCAAGCTCACAACGTGTCGCGATGCGACATACATCTGCAATATTTAGTATTTTCCTGGTGCTACTCTTACATTTACCTACTGTACTTAAACTACCTGGAAGAGTATACCTCTTCCACCGCTGACTGTGGGTCAGCTGTAAACAGGATCGCTCACAGAAGAGTGAAGCTACTTCAATGGCAATATAAGTCAACATGAACATTCCAGCCCTGTGGAATGTGGTGCAGTTGGCCGAGCGCACCACGGGGAGCGTGTCTGCAATGTGCCCAGCACACACGCGACACGACAGCAGGTGCTTGAGCGGGTCAAAAAGGATTACGGAAGTGGTGTTACATTTGAAGTCATGTCATTCATATTCAGTTTTCTGGTGGATGTGCATGGCACCTTTTTAGAATGTTCCAACTCTTCTATCAAACAGTGATTATCATTTTTGGTGAGATGAAAAGGTCTTTATTGAGAAAGGGGTCTGATAAGCAAAAAAATTACTAATTCAATATGCAAATATTATATATCACATCTTATATATATAAGATGTGAATAAGAAAGTATAATATGATACTGTAACATAATCATCAAATATCTGTGATACGTTTGAGAGGGAAGTGAAGAAGTAAGCATTGAGTCTTCCTTAAATTCAGTCACAGTAGAAGTCCATGTTCTGCAAGAAAGGCAATACAAACGGTAAAACAACAACATAATAATTATGATATAAAAATCTGAAATGACTGCCTACACTGCTGTCCCACCATTGGTGGTATAAAAACAAACACTGAGAGTGTAATAGAGACACACTTGTACTGTACTCACGGTGGTGGAGACTGTAACTGTGTCCTTGGTGAATGTCTGCGTCTCATTCACCACTGTGGAAGGGAAGTACCCAACGATGCCCATCTGGTCCACATAACGCTCACTGTATATCTGCCAGTGAAAATAACATGGCCTTTCAAATAGCTTCCCACTTCCCAGAGAGTGGCTTATGTAAGCCCTGAAGGGCTTGATGTACTTTGTTGTGCGTGGTGTCGTGCACCGGGAATAGAAGATCTACAAGTTTACAATGTGTTGCACTGTGAGGTGTTGTGAGCTTGTAGATCAGCTATTGTGTAAATCCAGCCTGGTACAGTATACTTTAAGAACATGTCTTTATCTTTATGGCTGGGTACATTGTTAAATAAATAAATTGGCACCTACACTTCCAGACCAAAAGATTCCAGCGCCATCCGCTGGTGTCAGTTTAGAATACACATACACCATTTGTCCCCTCTTGATGTTTATAAATCTGCAGTCAGGAGCCGTGAAGTCATCTAAAGCCGTGGCTATGGAGATGACATCTGAGAAAGCATACAAAACATTAAAGCCAAGGGCAATTTAGATGTACCAGTAAACTCTGACAACAACATAATATATACATCAGAGATAACAGCTCTTAATTTGATCCTCATTCACAATAGTTCTCAGAACTATGTAAATTGCACATACCCCCCTGCCCCTACATCTTCATCATATTTTGACTTACATGAACACTCTGCATCACCACAAAGTTTGCTGTCTGCCAGTTTATCCATGAGGACAGCGCTCGAGATATGGTACATCAGTCCCATATACAGCAGAATAATCACTGGACACTTCATTCTGAGCAGAAAGAAATAGAGAGAGTGTGTTTTTCAAAGCGTCAATGTTTTAGTGTGTGTGCAAACTGCCGAGCAGAGTATATGTTAGGTGACTAGTCCAGGCTGTAAAATTCCCAACAGTTCTCTCAGCCAGGACGGAATGGGCAGAGCCCTTACATCACAGGCACTCTGTCCAATCGGATTTGAGCTGTACTAAAGCCATGTTCTTCTGAAACTATCCTTTGTGCACAGGGAGGTGGTCTGGAACTGGTACAGGTCTCCTTCACTGAACAGGGAGGTGGTCTGGAACTGGTACAGCACAGGTCTCCTTCACTGACATACACTTTTGTTTTTATGCCCAGTTTTGGCAGGGGATCAGAGCAGGGAGACTGTGTTATGCACTTTGTATTAAAATGCTCTACTGCACGAATTGGTCAAAATAACATATCCTATTAAACCATAAAATCAAAAACGAATTTACTATCAAAAAAATACTATTGATTCTTCCTTCAGCATGAGGCCCAACATCTTCCTTGGAACATGCGAAGGCTCCACCCAGTATAAGAAGTGGTATTTTGAGGTGATGGTGGACCATGTGGAGCCCTTCCTGACCGCCCAGCCCTTCCACCTGCGCGTGGGCTGGGCTCTGACCGAGGGCTACAGCCCCTACCCTGGAGGAGGGGAAGGCTGGGGATGCAACGGGGTGGGCGACGACCTCTACTCCTACGGCTTCGATGGTCTCCACCTGTGGACAGGTGAAGCACTGGTTCATTATTATTATTATTTATTTATTTTTTCGTTTGAAGCATATGCATGATTATTGGTTTATTTTTATTTTTTATAGTCGATTAAATTGTTTGGCTCAAAAATGTATCTTGAAAAAAAAAAGCACTCACAATAATCGTATCGCAGAGATTTCAATTTATCGTGCAATTGTCCTCCGTCACTATAGGACACAAATTCAGTACCACTTAGACCCTCTATAGTCTACTTGATTAATTGGACCTGCAAAGAGTACGCTCTCATTACGGTCTTATTTTACTCTGCACAATACAATTTGCCAAAAATAGCAGATCTACAAGCTTACAACGCGTTAGAACGCAACGCCATGTAAGCATGTAGCTCGGCTATTTTTGGCAAACTTTCCCTCCCAGAATAGGGATGCTGGGGGTTCAAGTGTTAAAGGAGCATTTAGTGATTTGGAAAACACCTCGGTCCGCCCCGGTAACAAGATGTGCACATGCATCATCACAAAAAAAGAAAAAGTGATATTTGAATTAAGTGAAATCACTGAATATACCTAAGTTTAGCAATAATATCGTTAATCATAATTATCTTTGCTACAATAATCGTGACATGTAATCTTCGTGTCGTCCCAACTCCCATCCCTAGTTCAATGAACTGTTCCACTGTTATTTTCGCCACACTTGTGACACTTGTGTCCTCCGCAGGGCGCGTTCCACGCCATGTCTCCACGCCCAACCAGCACATCCTGGCCGCGGAGGACGTGGTGAGCTGCTGCCTGGACCTGAGCGTTCCCAGCATCTCCTTCCGCATCAACGGACACCCCGTGCAGGGCATGTTCGAGAACTTCAACCTGGACAGCCTCTTCTTCCCCGTGGTCAGCTTCTCCGCAGGCGTGAGGTACTGCCTAATGAACGGGAAATATTTTTGAACTGGTCTCCTTTGAACTGAAACCTTGTTTCGCCATGTTGCATTTATTTGTTTTGTAATAAATCGGTGCCCTATTTTATACTTGTACGACAGTGTCACGCAAAAATTGACAACCTAAAAGCTCACAGAGCATAGCGAGCTGTTTTTTTTACAATCTTATTTACAATTTGGATGAATTTGACATACTCAAAATAGGATTGGATTGTTACGACGTTATACTGTAGCTGAAGGAAAGGTATTGTTACTTCAGGAGTCTCACTGTTCCGCCCTATTGGAACGCAGGTTCTTATTTATATTTCCAGAAAAAGAAACGGTTTCAGGCAAACTAAGATTTCCACTTGACAGCGACGATATTCACTATTTATAGTTAACCTTTTGTTTTGATAACTACAACAGTCATTGTATGAATCCCTCTTAAGCATGTATCTTGCATACTGCAAACTAAATATGTCTTATATGGACATTCCTTGTGACCTCTCCATTGACAATGTAAAAGTGTGTTCCACATGTCTACTCTTTAATCCCTCAGGCTCCGCTTTCTCCTCGGAGGACGACACGGAGATTTTAAGTTCCTCCCGCCGCCAGGTTATGCTCCAGCTTACGAAGCGGTGCTGCCCAGGGATCGCTTGCGGATCGAGCCCATCAAGGAATACAAGCACGACTCTGAGGGCGTGCGGAACCTTTTAGGACCCACTCAGTCCCTGTCACATACCGCCTTCACTCCATGCCCAGTGGACACAGTGCAGGTAAGACTATACACCTTCACTCCATGCCCAGTGGACACAGTGCAGGTAAGACTATACACCTTCACTCCATGCCCAGTGGACACAGTGCAGGTAAAACTATACACCTTCACTCCATGCCCAGTGGACACAGTGCAGGTAAAACGAAAGTTACGTATGTAACTACGGTTCTATGAGTCCCGAATGACCGCCAGAGGCGGTGCTGAAGCACTGAATGAGTCCCTTCGCGCATGCGCAGTCGAGTATTTTATACCAACAACGTCACCTCGTGACCCCGTGATGACCCGTGATGAGTCTACATCACCCGGAAGTCAACAACGGTTCAGTCTCTACAGAATCTTCTCGCGCGAACACGAGGATTCCGAGTGACAAGAGTACTCTGGCGGTCATTCGGGACTCATAGAACCGTAGTTACATACGTAAC
>OOFJ01028215.1:0-10931 GCA_900323375.1 Benthosema glaciale
ATGGGATGCGTTGTGAGCCTGTAGATTGGCTATTTTCAAAGTATAAAATGGGATTAAAGTGGTATAAATGTTCCATATTTTGCTGTGGACCGCCTGGAACGTCCCCAAGGACCCCTTGAGGTCCCCAGACCACACTTTGAGCATCTTGTAGAGGGCGCTGTTTTCCCTTTTTGTTTTCAGATTGCACTTAAGAACAAAAAAGGCACCCTAAGAGTGCTCCACAGTGTGCGTAGATTCTGTTCTTACCTAGGAACAAATCACAGCTAAGAAAACATTGAGGCATCCCAAAATGTTCTTAAAAACGTCTTAAGTGGGCCTAAGAACAAATTTCCTCTTAAGAACTTCTTAAGAACGGTTGGCGCATGAGGCCCATTGTCCTCCTGTTTCAAGTTTTTCTAATTTATAAAAATATTTTTAAAATAGCAGACCACAATATAGAAGCTCACAATGTGTTTGAGAATAGCCATCAGCTGTTTTCAAGTGGCCGAAATGTCTATACTGTATATGACTGAAGTGTTTGGTGTAGGTTTTGTAATAATAATAATAATAATAAAAATGTACAATGTAACTAGTAAGTAAAATCTTCAAATAAATGTAGTGGAGCAGAAGTACATTATTTGGATATTAGATGTAGTGGAGTAGAATTAAAACCTTTGCAATTTATACTTCAAAATTGTACCTTTTCTTTCGTGCACTCTTTGTTCTATCCATTTGTTTGCTGTGCTTGCTGTGTTTTTGTTGTTTTGATCAGCATTGTAAGGAAGCCAAACAAATAAGTAAAAGTTATAAGCAAAACTAAAAAAGAATAATCTTATGTACCTGTACACAAGATGTAACAAAGTGTGCAATCTTGAACCGTGAGTTATCCATTGCAAACATGAGGTTCCTCCTACAATGTTTACTTGTCACACTCAGTGGTTCCATAAACATTTCCTCAGCCCAAACACAGCACCTCAAGTTCAATTTATGTCTTGCTGCAAAGCAACGGTTTATATGGGCCATTATTTGACATTATTATCTACTGGTAGTTGATATTGATGTTACTTTCATTCAATTCCACTCTATACAAAAAAACAAGTCATCAAACATCAAAACGCATATCAAACAATAAAAAGGTTTCTATTTCTTCTGTTCAAGCTTGTATGCTGTTGGGAGGAACGACATCCAGTGCCTTTGCGTGACTCCCAGGTTGTGTGAGTGTTGGATACTTGGATTGTAGGGATTTGTGTTTGTCGAGACAGACTCTGGATCATTGGACTGGTGGCCTCCTTTTCTTTATTATTATGATTATTATTGTTGACATGTTTTTCTTTTACTGTTACTCTGTCTGTGAAATGTGCCATCAATTAAATCTCTATAAATTAAATGTTACACTGTCCACCAAGTGCTTGCTCTACCTGCTCTACAGTACATGTAATGTGTCATGACATACAGTAACATCTATGTTAATTTAATTGATGGTGCTGTTCAATGCATACGGTTGACTTGGATTTTCTTGACCATAAAAGCACACTTAATCCTATTTCACCTTGAGAGGAAAATTACGTCTTGTGGGGAAAATTCCCTTTCTGAGATTATGACGGGGTAAAAGGATTGTTTGTTTTAATAGCGGAGATTACACAACTATTTGACGTTGTGAACAGGAAGGGAGTCATGACTAAAATGCAGGCATTAAGTGGTGTAGGGGCGTTGAGAGCCCACTGACTTCAATCTGAATGTCGGATGTTGCGCCATCCCCTCATTCCCGTTCTGAATCACTGACTGATGATTCACTTGTTTTGTGTTTTTGAAAGTGAGTCTGGACAGGACACACACACACAGACTCCTTTGACTTTGACTTTGTAGTTTGTCTGTCCATGGATATTAGCCCAGAGAGTCCCAGACACATGGTGTTGAGAGCAGGGGGTTTAATTTGTCTCAGATTTCTGAAGAAATGGCCAGATGTTCCACAGTCTCATGAGTGGTTAGACTTGGTGACTGCGGGCCTGGCACACTTCCTCCCTATAGGAGGAAGTGTGCCCACTCAGCCGAATGGGCACACTTCCTCCGAAGGCAGGAGGGTGGGTGTCAGCATTACTTAACTAGGGAAGAGAAGTTAATCAGACGAGACAGAAAGCAGACAGCAGGGCTATGAACTAAGTTTTCTTTCATGGAGGCTGCGTAAGTTGTCGTCAGCTCGTCCAGACATTATGTTATACTCCCATTCTGCCAGAATCATCCACACAGGCACTTAACTAACCACAGCAAAATAGAGTTGGCCCCTCTCTTTTAATAGGCCTTACAATTTATGCAATAGTAGTAATTTATTGTCCATTGCAAAAGAGTCACTTTGTACAGATAAAGCTGATTTGCGCAGGCAGGTTCATGGGAATCCTAAACAAAGGAAATTGAAGTCGAATGTCCCAGCATTACTCACACTGTATTGAATAGCATATAAGTCAACCCTGTTGGACAAAATTTATTATTCAGGAAAAACCTACTGGGTAAGACAGGAACGAGGAACAAGCCAAGAAAATGTTCTAACAATAGCCTCTTCACATGATATGATCATTCATTTTCCTTACAGCTGATGATAATAATTTCAATAAAGCTCATGAATCTGATCGATAGTGTGTTTGGGCATCAGGGTAGTGGTTTAAATATAGCCTCTCATAACTCATTGTGTCAAAATGTCAGGGCCTGAAAATCAGAGAGGCGTGACTCAGGGCAACAGGAATGAGGAACAACGCCTTTGACCAGAAACAGTTTCTCCAAAATAACTCCGCTCACAACAGTCATTGTATACAATAACAGCTGATTTGTACATTTATAACAGCTGAGGGGAAATTCACGGTGGGCTGCAAGTGAGGATTTATGTCTTGGCACCATTGGTGCAGAGTATTTCATAAACACATTAGAATAAACTTAGCTTTGTTTATCACATTTCAGTGTCAGCAGTTAGTTGAAAATGAGCGATGGCAAAAATATACTTGCTAAACATTAATGCCCAGTTAGTATCGATCTGTCCAGTTGGGTCCCGTGATTTAGGCCTCAAGATCACCCAGTATTGAAATTGTAGTATGATGACATAATTATATAAGACTTCAGCTAAACACTCCACATACATATACAGTAGCTTTTCATTAATTCAATTACGTAGAGTGTATTGTGCCCAACACAACAACAAAATGCACCTGTTCAACCAAGTACCATATACCGGTGTGGTCTGCCATGTGTTTACCCCTTTTACTACAAGTGCACTCGGCACTGCTTCTGACCATTTTCCAAGGCATATATTTCATTCGATTTTTAAGGAAGCCATTGGATTCCATTAATTTTAACACAATATGAAAATCAACTTAGTCCCTGTTGAAATGATCTCTACCAGGCCGTGTAAGGCACTGTGTCATGTAGGGTTTGAAGCACCCGGTTCATTGAAACACAACACATTAATAATATATAATATATAATAAGTGTATCAACGTAGCTCAGCCTAATGTCTCCCTTGGTCTTCCCCTTTGCCTGAGCGGTCAATGTTTGGTGGAGACATGGAGATGATGTCGCGGTTTGTATCTAGGTGGAAATATAATAACATTTATTTTAGGTTGTTTTTGATTTTGTTTTTAGACAGGACAATAGAGACATGGGAAAATAAGAGAGGGGGAATGACATGCAGAACAAGTCTCCAATTACAACCGGGAACACTGTGATTATGTGGTCAGTGGAGCAAGTTCAAATTTAAAATGCCTAGAACTGTTTTAGTTGGCGGACAAAACTTAATAGCAGCAATATTTTGTTTTGTGTTCTGAAAGGGTTGAAATTTAGACTCTGAAGTGAGTGGTACAACCAAAAGTTGGTACCCTAGACATAGGGACTGAGGCCCTCATATATCAACGTGGCGTATGCCAAAAAATGCGTGTACGCCAGGCCTACACCGAACTTGGTGCAACTATACTTTTATTGTGATAGTTACTGTACTGTATTGTACTGTACTGTACTGTACTCTGTACTGTACGGTACAGTACAGTGTTATTGTTAGTTATGCTATTTCTGTATTGTTACAGTATAGTAATATTGGTCAGTGTGAATGGGCCTGTAGGCTGCTCAACAGTGCCACTTGGGGTCACCCAACGGTAGGCTACTGTTCATACCCAAAACAGACAGACACACAGACACAGAGACACATAGGGATACACGAAGCCAGGCATTGGAGCGGTGTGCACCACTCAACACAACTGGACCAATATGCACTCATGGTCATTTTTGTGTAAACTCACACTGTGCTACTCCCCTGATATGATTCATTCATTGGGGTTTACAATCAAACCGCGCAAGTACTCCCGATGTTTATAAAGGGTCTCCTGACGTATGCGTCTTCCGTCAGTCATCATCATGCCCCATAATAGATCTGGCTTTATTGGCTGAGGGTTCTACCGTCCCTATCTTAATTACATCGCCATCTACTCCAGCCAATCGGTGGCAATCGATGACCACCCATTTCCCCATCTCCGGTCCATAATTCCATAATTACAGGTAATTATGATCAGAGAATTTGATAGACAAAGCAGGTCTGAATGGTGTGCCAGAGGCATTGAGAGGCATGCAGATCTGATCCAGGACAAGTGGCCAGGAGGACTGAACAGAAACCAAACCAAAAACAGTAGTCTGTTAGTAGTCAAAGTAGTCTGAATTGTTTTTAGTGTTTAAAATGTTTGTTGTTTTAAATGTGTATGCGGTTGTTGACAGCATGCAAAACCATAGTGTAAAATCTGAATAAGCTGTTGTCAAAAGGATGTTATGCCAAGTTAAACATTGTGCAACACACCTTAATAGCCAAAGTCTTTTTTTGAGCAACACTAGCACCCAACTGCAATATAAGATACTGTATGTGGCTAAAATGATTGTACTTTTACATATCTGCAATTTCATACAATGAAAGTGAAAGTTATTAAGTGTGTCTGTGGGTTTTATAAAGACTGAGCCAATGAAAAGTATTAACAAGAGCTTGTGACTAAATAATAATAACTACATGCAAATAAATCCAGTGTAACACTAGGTTCTATTTCCTGAGAGCTAACGTTTTGGACATACATGGTTTTCACCCGATGCTGGTGGTATGTTCATTTATTACGTATATGGCCCATTGTACTCAAGTTTTGCTTGCAAAGGGAAAGTCATTCCCATATCACTTCAGTACCTTCAACAGTGAAGACGGCATTCTGGCTTTTAATTGGATATTAAAGGGAATGAGTGCTTGATTCCTAAATGTATCATCTCAGGTTGATGGGAATTATTAAAGTCCTGTTATATATTTATTAGAGATTATATCATGGTCAACTGGTATGCTAGAGCATCTACTTATAGGAGACCAACGGCAGGAGGGAATATGGCGCCAGGACACTTGGTAATCTGAAAATGGATACAATTATATTCAGCAACGTGGCGACTTTATAGCCTACCGTACAGTATATCATTATATGGTTGTGGATTTTATGCACGTTCACCTTGTCAATACCATGGGGCACCTCACTGCATCTATACTGTATGTAGACATCAATTATCGTTCATTGACGTCACAAAAGGCTATATACATCGATACTAACTTGACAATAGCTTTTGTGTTAGCTCTGGTCTAATGTATTTCAAATTACTGTGATGTATAAAAGCTCATATAACCTGGTGGTACTGTAGGCTGCTCCTCCTGTATTTATTGTATTAAATTGTACAATATGCAGATTGGAATACATGCTAAATAATTGAATCAGGTAGCGCAATCATTTGACCTCATGTAGATGCTTGGATTTGTTAACAGCTTATTCTGAGCAGTGCAGAACCTTTTGTTCCACATCCACACCCATCCTGTCTGCCTTCCTCAGAGTCTCATATGTTTCAGCAGTTACTGTAATAAAGAGCACATGGGTCTAATATTAAACAGCGACATGACACACATGACACATTGTTCCATACTTAATTTCTTTCTTTGTCATTTGAGCTTATAGACCAGTAAAGTTTGTTATTCACTGCGGTTTTCTGTTCCCTCTTTCCTTGAAATTGAATGACATACAGTACAGTAATAATAACAGTAGCCCAAGAAAACTATGATGCATCGACAGATCAATGGAAATGAGATGATGAGATGGGATAAATAATTTTGTATTAATCCCAAATTAGGGTGTTACAGCAGCATGAATACATTTTCAATAAGCAAGTGGGATAAATCATTTTTTTAAACAACCCTTGGGTTTCTTCCTGGAGGCTGAAACCTTGACAGTCAAACGTGCCAATGATAAAAACAGCGATATAGTGACATCACAATATCATCTCCTCACCTAACCCCCACCCATAACCACCCACCAGGCAAACCAGGCATACTTAATGAACTGTTGGGCATGTCCACATAAAAACGCACACACACACACACCCGCACACGCACACACTGCACACACACAGGTGAATTGCAAGCCCCCATGTTGTTTTGCATGATTCTGTTTGTGCAGTTTGGCTCAGCACCAAGAAACGGAGGATGTGTGTTCCAGAGTTGAAACAGGGTTGAGAGGTGTAGATGGTGATCAAGAATGCTGATAGCACAGTTCTTTGCGGTACACCATTGCTTGTGCTTGCATTACCACATACGGTAAGACTGGCAGCCTTGTACTGTAGCTGGAGGTATTGGCCTGTAGGGTCTGTCTGTCTGTCAGTTTAAGGGTAGGATTAGATGAAAGGCCATGTGGTCACCAATATCAATGGTGTTCATCCTCCGGAGAGCATACTGTGTGTACATACACATATGTGGCTACATGTGTTTAACAAGTTTCACTTTGAGGTTCAAAATACAGCACAAATGAGACATACTACTGTGTATATATAGCTCAAACGAATCAAAGTACGTGTTTGGCACCACACTTGGGAGGTTTGGAGGAGATGGTGAGTGGAGAGGTGGAGAGAGAAAGAAAGAAAGGGAGAGAGAGCGAGAGAGCACTAAATCATCTTGTTCTTGAGTTACATCCCTCCCATGAGGGAGGAGAAAGTGTGTGTGAGAGAGAGGGCAGAAAATCATTTTGTTCCCCTTGAATGACTGGCATCATATACATTGGGGTAACCTCATCCTTTACGAGTCATTCACAGACACAGGCAGAGGAGAGTAGGGGAGTGTACTGAGACTTACTGTAAATCTCTGGATTGAGAGCATCTGCTAAATGCCTAAATTGTAAATTGAGACGCACAGGACAAAACAGATAGAACACACCACATTTGGACCATACAGTAGGATACACTCACGCAGGATGACTGTCCAGCCTACCAGGTATGGAGAAAAACAACATTTGTTTTGCCTCTTACTGTTGTGTGCTCCAGATTTTACTCTCTGGTTGTTATAGACATTTTATACAGCTAACTAACACATGTAGTGTACTCTGAACATTATTAACCAGACCTTGTTATTTACAGTAATTCTCAAAACGTTGCGGTAACACTTTATAGTAATATTGGCTACTTATTCACCATTACTAGTTTATTATTAACATGTAGTCTATTTGCTCTTTATTAGTAGTCTATTTGCTCTTTATTTGTAATTATGAAGCACTTCTGCATGACAATATTATTATCTGAGACCTTTTTTTTTTTAACTTTTCCCTCAATAACCTACTTATTGCTTATCAATGGTACTGTAAGTAAGGATGATGTTACTTGAAAATATAGGCTCCCTTAATAACTTATGCCACCATAAGATGAAGACCAGCACAAGAAGACCAGCACACTTTAGCAAGATAAGCAACTAGTTAATGGTGAATAGGTGTAAATGTATATATTGTATTACTGATTTGATTGGGACAGTAACATGGCACAACTTGCGGTGACAAAAGAAAGGTCCAATCCTACAATCATATGATTGCATATGTTATCATGTTTAACATGCTACTTTACTTCACTCTACACTATATAGTGTTTTTCTTTTTTACTTTAATTTTCTTATTTGACATCTTATTTGACCTCCAGCCAATTAGCCAAACACTTTTCTTGTTCTCTAATTTGTGACATTGGCAAAAGATAATTATGGCTAAATAACAATTCTTATGTTGTTTGTGCTACATGCTACATCTCATCACAGTTTACCACTGGACTTCACCACATCTTTCTACGGAGACCATAACAACACCAATGGCAGTGAGTGTTCCGAGGACGCTGGCTGGGATTGGCTCTACACCATGCAACCTACCTACATCCTGACCGTCAGTGTGCTGGGAATTCTGGGCAATGTGTTTGTGCTGCTGGTGTTCTGCCTCCACAAGAAAAGCTGCACCGTGGCAGAGATCTACCTGAAGAACCTGGCTGCAGCTGACCTGCTCCTCGTTTCCTGCTTGCCCTTCTGGGCTGTCAATGTGGCCAATGAATTCAACTGGCCATTTGGTTCTGCCATGTGCCGTCTGGTGAATCTGGGCATCAACATGAACAACTACTGTAGCATCTACTTCCTGGTTCTAGTTAGTGTTGATCGCTATGTGGCGCTGGTGCACACCATGTCCCATGGGAGGATGCGCAGGCCAAAGTACGCTAAACTGGGCTGCGTGCTGGTGTGGGGATTAGGTGTGATTCTCGGCATTCCCACCATCGTCTTCAGGGCTGTGAAGTACCTGCCCGAGTATAAAGTCACTGCATGCTACCTGGCCTATCCCAACACCTCCGTAAGGCTGGTCTGTGACACGCTGTTGATCATATTCAGCTTCCTCATACCTGTGTCCATCATCACCTACTGCACCTGCAAGATCATCCACGCTCTGAAGAAGCAGACGGTGGAACGGTTCAATGCCGAGAACACAGAGAGGAAGGCCACCCTGCTGGTGCTGGCGGTCCTCATGGCCTTCCTGATCTGCTGGGTGCCCTTTCACATTGTCAGTATCCTGGACGTGCTTCACCGGGCTGGGATACTAGCGGGGTGCGACATTGACCACGCCCTGGACATCTGCAACCAGATTTTCACTTACCTGGCCTTCTTCAATAGTGTCCTTAACCCCATCCTCTATGTCATTGTGGGGAAGAACTTCCGTAAAAAGGTCAAGGAAGTGTTTGAGCAGCTGTCAAGGAGGAAGGTGAGAGTCAGTTCCACAAGTTCAAAGCAGTCCGCTACACTAAAGACCCTAGCATGAACGGTTGTTCAAAAAATGACAATGAAGGAGCACTGGTAGCCGGAGCAGACTTTAACAATTAAATGACTGTGGTAGGTAATTACATGGATAAATGTCAGAATGTCAAAACCTCATTTACTGTTTGGGGAGAAATAATGATATCACCATTGTTATGAAGTCAGTTTGTGCTTGAATTCTGTGCAATACATAAAACCATATAGTAGTATGTTATAGGCTATATTCTGTTTGTAAATATACAACTAGAAATGTACATAGTGGCATAAAGTATTTTTGTTTACATTATAGAACATATCTTAAAAAAATAAATAAAATAATAATAAAATAACCACTGCATATTTATATTGTGTGCCTTGTGGAATTATTCCAATGCATTTGGACATTGAGCCAAAAGTGTGGAAGAGAACAGAGACGGTTGACGGCTAAGTGATTCCTGGTGTTTCTGACTCAGTGTCTGCATGGCTTAAAACAAGGATCTGTCACAGATTTTCCAGTGGTGAGTGGTGACACAGGTCATATTTCTCCATACGGGGGCTGCATGTACGGTTGTTTTCTTTTTATGTCTCATTCCAACCCCAACTTGTATTGCCAGACATTGACTTACCGTAAGCCAGACTGTGGTAAGGGCACACCCCTCGTTGTCCCCAAAATGACGGCTTGCGATGCCAAACAGGAACTCTCCGTCAAGAGTCGGGCCTTGCCATTGTGTGGGGGTAGAAAATAGTGGAAACAGACCACATTCAGGCAGAGAGTCACTTAAAAATCGTTTTAATGTCCAGTATTTCAGTGCCAAAAACAAATGGAGTTTTCTTTGACATATCAGTTCAGTACGTTGTTTTCTCTGCTCTCTTACCACAGTTATCGACTCATGTAGCACAGCACTCTGCAAGAATCAGATTCAAGTGGTGAGGTGGCAGTATTTCAAGAGTGCGTTGACTTCAAGGGCTTAGAATTTAGATAGTCAATGTCAGACATCAACAAGTACTGAGGTCTGTGTATGACTGTGTTTGTACTGGGGTGCATGCGCGTACATATGTTGGCTTCTCGTAAATTACTAGGCGTAGAGCGGCGGCGCCTTTAGTCTATACATCATTCTGATTCCGGACAAGGAGCTTGGCCATCTGTTGCTACTGGCATCCCTCTCTTGACAACGGCATGCACTGACTGTGTATCTGATAGCGGTTCATTTTTCCCCTCACACTCCATTAAATCCATTATGATCGAAACTCACAACCTGAAATGATTGTTGTTTACACAGTTAAAAGGGTTTGAGAACTGTTTTTCCGAAATTATTCACCATAAATGTACGCAAGCATGAACTTGTCCCTTTGTCCATTTATTCCCTCGTTTTGTTTCTCTCCTAGCACTCTCTCTCTCTCTGACTCTTTGCTCTCTCTCGTCTCGTACGCTCAAACCTCTCCTACTGCTCTGCTCTCCCACAGCTTTCACAATGGTTTCAAACTCATCAGATCACCTGGGAGGCATTGTCTGTAACCATACAGACCCAGCCTGGGACTGGGTAACCACCATGCAGCCGGCCTACATGTCAATTATCTGCCTTCTCGGCATGATTGGCAACTCCTTAGTACTCTGCGTGTTCTGCGTCCAGAAGCGCCGCGGCACGGTGGCCGACATCTACCTGGGTAACCTGGCGGCCGCCGACCTTCTCATGCTCTCTTGCCTGCCGTTCTGGGTGGCCACCGTCATGGACGACTTCCGCTGGACCTTTGGGCAGCTGATGTGCCGGCTGGTCAACACCGTCATCTCCATGAACTACTACTGCAGCGTTCTGTTCCTCACGCTGGTGAGCGT
>OOFJ01028222.1:2435-21227 GCA_900323375.1 Benthosema glaciale
TTAAGGGGTGCTAACACATTCAAATACGATTTCCCCAAATCCATGCAATGCTCTCATCTTACAAAAAAAACTAAACACCTCCTGTCCTCTATTCAGCATCGACATGCTATAGCCATATAGTCCTGGTTATAATCACATCATTGACCTAGTATGCTAGGGTGCGCACACATTGCGCTCAGCGCAGCCACGGACCTCCACCTGTGTTCATAAGACCAGCGGGGTAATCATCCCCTTTTTTGCGGTTAAGAATTACCCACAAAACACAAAGGGCAGACGCTCTGTCATCATCCCTCCGCAGGGAACATACATCTTTTAGGGGGACCTTCACGCCCCAAAAAAGTAATTTCTGCCCGCATCGACTGCTTCTAGCACATATCGAATGCTACTGTGAATAAGAAAGGGGTGGGGGTAGTTTGGGAGGCAAATGAACTCTGATGAATGATGTGAGCTTTCAGCATGACAAATGTTTGAAGAAACACATTTGTCCTTCACAGCGGCATTAGCGCCGTTTTTTTGAGAGTGTGTGCGACGCGCAGATCATTTCCATGAGGAGTGATCCGGGGGCGGGAACGCGGGGCTCTGGAAACAGGAATCCCACATGTTCTGCGCGGACTGACATCCATCACGGACACATTCCTGGGGCTGCTGCCTTCCCCTGGCCCGTCAACAGTGGGCATTAGCCATAAAATATGTAGTCCTGGGCCCTGCACATTTTAATTAGACACGTACAGAGAGAAAAGGAGGAGGAGGTAGGAAGAACGAGGAGGGGGACTAGCCACTTCATTCATCCCCCAATCAACTGCAATTAATCTACTACTTCAGCTTTATAAAAAGCAGTGACCTCTTTTCTTCTTTATGTTAATGTGACTGCTTGCTGCACAGCCAACATTTTTAAACAAAAATGAAGAGAGACTCAGACAGACAGACAGTTTGGATGAGATGTTGTTCATTCTTTCCTTTTCAGGTAATTTCTCCCTCATTATACAGTAGCACTATTCTATTCCACATAAATCTGTTAACTGTGTAAAATGAGAGCCGTTTAGAGTACAATTGTTTTCGCAATGCTTCCAAAGGCAGACCAACGATGGCATGGCATGCCAATGCTTGTTAGAGATAATCATGCTTACAGCGTGTTATTACTACACATTACACAAATTCCCATCTCACCCTACTTGTTTACTCCTAGCCTACACCATTTTCTACTCCCTAATTTCCTGAAGGCATCATTACAGTGACTATTTGTTGCTGATAATGAAAATTGAGATTGAGAAATTTATTTTGCTCATTGGGGCTTTCGTGTAATCAAGTGTATGTTCAAACCCCTCGTAAAAGGAGAAAAATACAAAAATAAAAATGTATTGTCAACTACACTATGTGTGAAATGCTTGTGTTGAAACTTAAGTGTTACGTCCTTTTTTGATCAACATGCCATGTATTTAAAGTTGTTGGGTTATTTTTCTGCCCTACATCGACATGTCCAAAATAGAGAATGCCATGGTTACTGTGGTCAAGTTCAGATAGATAATTAGTAGCAAGCTAACCCATCAACAGATTGATTGTAATCTAAACACAGAGAAATATATTGCATGGGAGCCAGGAGGAAAAGAGTTGAATATGTGCGAGAAATGGGGTTGTGAGAGGAAAAAAAACACATTGGTCTGATTAGAGCCCTTCTTGCTTATCATGCACAATGCATGCGACACGTATGTGAGGAGCAAGACAAGAACAAAATGGTTATTGCTTTCCGCAAAGAACAATGAAGGACACTAAAAGCATCTACACTCTTAACAAGATAGCTAATTGTCATGAAAGTCGCAGTGAAGAAACAACGGAGATAACGAGGTAGAATCCCAAGTCAAAGACGAGGCAAAATGTGCACGAAAACATTCAATTTCCTTTTGTTGATTATTCAACAAAGGCTGTGACACCATCAACAGAGAGTCTATTTAATTAGATGACAAAAGACTTAAGCTAGTTATTTAAAAATGTGGCACGCTATTAAAGCCTGGCTGTAGCTGGAAAAATGTTGACTCAAACAGGCCCAACAAAATTTTTAACATGCTAGTCACAATAACGTACCAAACAAAAAAAGGGTCTGTTTACCAAGTCCAGACTTCACACTTCTCTTTGCTAACATAACATATTTCAAGCTCCCACCAGACTTCACACTTCCCTTTGCTAAAATAACATATTTTGAAGCACCCACCAAGTGTTAATGCATGTGATAAATAAAAACGGCTCTTCTTAAGAAAACATCATTTGCATAGCTTTACCTTGCAATTTCAATTATCCACACACAAAGCAAGGTGGTAACACAGCTGGACTGTGCGACTCAAAATGTGCTATCAAATTATCAATTCAGCAATTGAAATATTCTGTTTAATACTAAGGGAGAGGGGGAGGGTGTATTTGCATGTAAACATGAGAAACAGCTTGAATATAAATAGAATGCAATCACCTGACAGGAGACAGAGCTACAAAACGGGACTAGGTTGGTGGTGCAAAGGTTATCTGTCATTCTGCACTGCTTAATAAAAGACATCACACCAATACAAAAGGGCGCTTTCTACTATTTTAAAGCCAACCGTAAAAATGACAGGAGATGTCTTCCAAAATCATGGACACGACTTCTTTCCTCATAAGACAAACCAATACACATGAGGTAGTGTACCTAGCTACTCTTCTGTTTAAACAAACCTAAATTAAGCATGGCTGAGTTTGTGCGTGGCTGGAGTCAGTAGTCCAGAGTAGACTACACTCACACAGACACACGCAGAGACATCGTTGGCCTGACTGTTGCGGTGGTGAGGGGCGAGGTCAGCGTGTGTGTGTGTGTGACGGAGTGCCGATTCCTCCGGCTAATTATATCATAGCGAAAACAATAGGGGTGCAAAGTCCAAGGGTGCTGCCAGTCATGACACTGTGATGTCAATGACCTTCACGTGCTCCACAAGACCAAATAAACAATGTCTCCCCTGCTATTTATGTAGAGGGAACACTCCGGCCAAACAGGGCTTTTATCCCATTTCTCTCCCCACTGTCAGCGTGAGGAATGAAATAAAAGGCAGCGAGGATCAAGGTAAACATCACTATGATGGCTTTCTCATTCCTGTAGAGAGGGCTCCTCCCGCTCCCGCTCTCTCTATCTCTGAAGAGCACAACATAAATCACATATCAGCAGCATTGGGAGTGGGACTGCAGTGAGCCGAATGAAGGAATAAAATAGATCCAGTCCCTGACAGAGCATTTGTTACACGCTGTCCATATGTCCACATTTACAGTGGAAGGGGAGGATGGCGGACACGCGCACGCACACACACACACGCGCACACACGTTCACCACTCCAAAAAGTAGAGTAATCTAGTATCTGAAGTGCAAGGCTGTTTAACCAAAAGACCAATACACTTAATTTAAAATTGAATGCTCCTGACTTCAACCCATTTAAAATCCATCTCTTTGGCTATTGATAGGAAAGAATTTGTTCTTTGCAACAACAAAAAAAGGCCATATTATCAGGCACAGGGCACAATTAGCCATGCATTTCACTGCCCATGGGAAGTTTTCATCACCTCAAGTTTTGCATTAGTTCCCTAATGGAGATGCCCGCTTCCTATCAGCTCAACACTTTGGTGTGTGTGGAGAAACGCATGGCGTTACGATCTCAGAACCAGGTCTGGACACACATTTTTGTCCCACAAAGACTCCAGTGGGGCCCTTGACATTCCAGACAGGCCAGAGCTGTTACGATTGAGATAACAACAGGGCAATGCTTTACTGGGGCAGAGGCATGAGACCATCCGGTTCCCTTTTGCACATTCTTCAGAATGCCCAGGGACTAGTGGACCACTCAAAATGCAGGAATAAAAAGGCAACATTGTCAGACCACAGAGCAGCTGCTACTGTTGTCCGTAAGTCTGTGGAAGTAGTTTGCTGAACTTTTGTTGCCCTATTTCTCATGTGCCTCCCAAATTTGCTGCAGTCCAGCTGTGTCCAATTCTGTCGGAGACCATCACGGCTGGACAGTGATGGCTCCTGTGATGTTTAAGCGTGCTGTGAGTGGCTGAACTTAGCTGGGGGAAAAAAGGTCTACACTGGTAACACGCACAAGAGAGAGGGGGACGGATGCTCAAACAGACAGAGAGACAGACAGACATAGCACAAAGGGAAGAAGAGGAGCTCTCCGTGGTCACAGCACATGACATCTCCCCCGGTTCATCTGCTACAGCACGCCGCCTACGAGCCAGCTATTCACCTTAATATGTCAATCAAACTCTCCCAGGTTTTTTTTTCTGCCAGTATTATGTAGAAATGTGAACGCACAGATAAAAGGGGAAAAAAGAAAAAGAAAGAAAAATTACACTTAGCCTGAAGAAAAAAAAAGGGAGAAAATGGAAAATTAAATAATGAGGCAAACTTAAAATACATTGCTTGCTTTGTTATGCTTGTGGACTTTCTGTCACTAGTTGACAGTTCTTTCCTCTACACGCAGTCATTTGGAAACCAGTCATTGTGGAAACAAACAGAAAAGTCAAGGTGCATTCCAAGACAAAACAGTCTCCGGCGACAGCTGCGTTTCAATTCACAGTTTGTAATATATTACTGTGCATCATTAGCATATTCTAATACATTTTCCGGAATGACCTTTAAATACTAGTAACGCCGCCAATATAAATCAACCTCAATGACACATGTAGCCCACAATCTTACCAGATGTCAAAGTGTGGAGCTAATGGATGGCTAAAAAGTGGCTTACTGAAAGTCTCCTTGAAGCTCGAAGACATGTTTCAAAAACGTTGGGCAATAAGTGCAGGCCATGGGGGTGGGGGGTTGCCAAGGTTCATTCTATTTTTAGTGAAATACAACGTCTAAATCTGAATCTCCTCGTTAGATGTACATCACACATGGAACGCACGTCAACCTCAACAAAGGCATCCTTTCAAATTATACAGTACCACATTACTGCTGTTATGTCTCATTCAGGAGGCATTGTTGTATTTATTGTGTTTAGTGTGCCGAAACAGACCAATTATCTTAGAGCATATAACCTGCGTGACCTTATACCACAAAAGCACATTTCGTTAATGTGAGGAATTTGCATTTATAATCAGCAGAGGAGGAAATGTCTGCATCACCAGCAAAAAACTGAAAACTACCTACTAAAGGATTTTTTTTTTACTTTTTAATTCCTGCCTGGCTGGAAGTGGAACAGCCTTAAAAAAAATACACAGATCTGATGTGAAGAGCTTGATTAAAAACCTGCAAGCACGTGCAAAACAAGTCACAAGGTCATTGTACCTTTGCTAGAAAACAGTTTTCTTTAGAAGATGAAAACATAGATCCTATTCGATGACAAAGGCCTGTGTTCAGTTTGGCTTGTCAATTACAGTATTTCTAATCCTGTGTGAAGTGAACACATCTGGATTGGATGCCTTGAAAGTAGCAACATGCTCATAATAACCAGAGGTACACAGGCAAACATGTCAACGCTACAAGGTCATTTGCAAAAGGTTTTAATGTGTCGATATTCGCTGAAATAATTGCCTAGAGAATCAATGGAATATTTGACCCAGGCCAGCATCACTTAAGCAGTGAATTTGGAGATCTTTCTCTGTTAAATAAAAATGTGGTGTTCATTGGACAATAAATGTACACAGTGATGCGTCATTTGATATACGGTAGGTCTTAATTCAGTTTTGTTGGACATACAAGCTGATATTTCCATAAGGGTTTAAATCTGTGATTTTCAACCAGTGTTCCGGGGACCACCAGTGGTCCTTGAGGGGATTCCAGGTGAGTCTCCAACTAAATGATAAGAGTTGGTAATCAAATGGAATCTTATTAGAACCTCAACTATTGAGAACACATTTTACAAGAGTTAAATTATTGTTAAACCTCTGCATTACGTAATTTACAAGAAGTCTGCACAATTAGAGAATGTATAATTGTTATTTTTTATCAACGTTGGCCTGTTATCTCTTCTATGGTACCACATTAATACAGAATGGAATTGTGGACAAAATCTTTATCCAAAGACAACAACAAACTATTCTAAGACTTGGGTCTGAGTCTGAGAGGCTAAATCTCATGAAATGGTGGTCTGTGGCTCAAAAGCCGAAACAGTGTCCCTTGATATGGAAAGGGTTGAAAACCACTTGTTTAAATGATCAGACATCATGATGTGCCCGTAAGATATATGGTATGCAGGAAAATATAATCTTTGTATTTTGTTCAGATATTATGAATAAAGTAGAGACTCGCAATTGGCCTAATTTCCTCTGAAAGATACTTACCCAGATCTCTGGTTTGCCATGAGCTGGCCAAGAGCAGGAAGCAAATGTCAATTTAGAAGCTATAAACACAATTTGAACAGATATAGTCATAGCTTCACGCTGAAAGCAAGCGGGGAGGGCCTGGCTGGGGTTAGGCGAGGTTGAATTATGATAATAATAGTGGCCTTTGTCTGGTGACTATGACAGTGGAGAATCAAATCGCTTTAGTTGTCAGGTACTCCAGTTAGAATAATCAAGATCAACAATAATACTGAATATTAACAGAGCATTTGAAAGATTGGCAGAAATTGCAACAAATGTCATCAGTTCAATTAAAATAATTTTGCTCATAAAAAAGTAACTTGCAATTTCCTGATCTCAGCCATCACTTCATAGATATCATAGCATGAAACAAACGGGTGAAGGACGCTCAAAATAAAAACCACTTCATTATCTATGCTCTCAGACTCACAGACACTGATCAAGAGGCACAGACTGAATCATTGGCACACAAGTAACCTCTGTCGACACTATGCCTGTAAGCCATTAAATCAAAGGTTATCACGGGCAGAGGTGACAGAGGCACATGTCTAACAGTGTTGTCATCTCAAGTCGTCTCCCATACTTAAACTGTGTTGTACACTCGTACACCGAGAGTTTTGCTTAAGTAACATGTGAGAGGTTACAAAACTGAAGAGGAGGCCGTGTTGTGCATCGATTGTTAGTTCTTGCGTGATGGAAATGAGGGACAGCAGTTTCGACATGAGGAGAAGTTTTACAGTAGCCTATATGAGGAGAACACAGTAATGGATTTAATCAGATGAACCTCAGCATCCCTAGTATGAGCATGTGATAATAGGCAAATACTTAGCAAAAATAGCAGATCTACAATTGCTCAACGAGTCGCAGATTGGCTATTTGATGTACTACGTACAAAGTATATACTGGCTTAATTGATTAACATTATTCAAAAGGCAAAACAAAGAACCAAAAAAACAAAAGACACCTGAAATTCATCGGAGAGTTCACACTAAGCGCATGGTGCATGCAGCTGTGGCTTCAATAGTGTGTGTTCGGGGCTGCGAGTCACTTGGGATACTCAGACTATTTTTATTTTGATGAATGTGCGGAGAAAATAACTAATTTCCTGTCTGCCTCCGAGCCCTCTTCACAAAAACAGAGCTCCATCTCCTATAGAAAACGAATATTTCCATCATGTCTGCTTGCTCTGTTCCAGAGTCCAATGTGCGTTGCCATCATGTAGAACTAACACAGTATGTGGTGCAGAACACCGCTGACCACTCACACACACATTAGACAGCTATAAATGTCCACGTTAATAGGAAGTCATTTCATAGCTGTAAGATATTATTGCACCAGAGGCTATTGTGGTCACAGCCATAGCACATCAAGGCCTATTTGAAAAACACATCATTATCTCAAAGCAGTAGCTTTCAACTGTGCAGGGATGGGCTCGCTGTCAACGTGACTCTTTAAAGTGTGACAGCTTTGTATTAATTAGCCTGCGAATTTAAAATTAAACCCAACCCTTAACCCACCATCAAACAGTCATTTTGAGTATATGTATGTTACCTTTACATGATGGTGCCAGTCTGGAAGGTAAATACCTAAAAGTGTATAGTAAACTTAGTGCTTATACGGTTAAGGTGTGTACAACTGCATGTTATACCACTGTAGTGCTCCTCCACCACTGGCCACATCACATACACTCATACAGTATGACCTGACCACACAGTTCGAATGGCACTCACACCAGGCGCTGCTTCACACTCCAACACAGTGTAAGCCACATTATACTCATTTTGACCACAGAACTGTCAGTACTCTCAATTTAGCTGCATACTACATCAGACTGGAGCCATTTCGGTGTCAGGCCTGCATTATCAGGTTACAGTCACTTCTGACAACCAAAACGTCAAGAAGATAACATTTAGCCTCGGTAAAATAATATAAATAAAGCAATTAAAAAATGTTTTTGACCACATTCCTTTCAAGTAGCCCATTTCGATTTCGTCCTAGGATGGTGCATGCTTGGCTTCGAGCAAGCCAATATGAACACATTTCTGATAAACTAGGCTACCACCTGTAAGCCCAATAAAGAGCAGGGTCTGTCCTTGTTATTGTTGTCATAGCAGGGGACGCTGTATGAAGATTGTGTGAAACAGAGCACCTCGCACACACAGAGTGCCTCGCTAATGGAAAATGCTCCACACAGCTCCTGTTACCGCACCTCGATGAGCACTACCCTCTGAAAGCTGTGTGCAGTCAAGCCTGAAACAGGGGAGGACAGGTGCCTGGCATGGCAGGGTAATATCACCCTCCACACAGAGAGGGGAAAAAGAACTGCTATAACCCAGGTTTGGTTTCCTATATCACAACAGTCTCATATGTTTAGGAAGTAGGCCTACTCTTTCAAAATGGTACACACCATGTTAATGATTTTTCAGACCTCCATTTCTATGAAACACAGAAACTTTTTATTTATTTATTTACACACAACTCTAAGGTATATTAATGACATAGTAAAATGTTGAAAATGGGTTAATTCCTCATTTAAGTTTGATTGAAGGAGTTTGCAAAAGAATAAACTGTACAGAATTACTACCAGGCAATTAGTGCGCTCATACAGAGATTGATCTAACATTGAAGAAATACAAGTGCTGTCATGGCTAAAGATGTCAATTGCAACTAAATACGACGTTGGCGTATATGCATGCACTTAAAGGGCCTTTCAAACGGGGAGCGATATAACGCACCTATAGTTAATTTTCAATGAGACCTGCGTTTTTGCGCGGAGCAGTCACGGCGCGACAACGCAAGCGCATTTACGTGAGCGTGGTCCCTTGAATTTGTTGCGAGCGTGCTCGTTTCATGCACACACCCGCGACTCACCAGACCTGGATTCTGGGTTTTTTACGCTCGCGTTGTTGCGCCCCTCTTGAACAGACCTGTCGTTGATCCAGGCAACAACGTGTGTGTTCATCGCTTCCCGTTTGAAAGGCCCTTTAGACACAATTGTTATTTTTTTTAGCCCATTTAATACCGCAAACTTTAATGTGACGCTTAAATTGATTGATTTGGAGGGCAAGACTATTCTGCACTAAGAGCCATTATTGACTACAATCCAAAGATGGTAAAGGTTCCCTATAATATCCATTTCATGAGACTGTTTGTGTTTCCTTACCTGACTAAAGTGATGCATTTATAAATGACACCATAAAACATGACTCTATGGCACGGTGGCAGGTTAATCACTCTGTAAAGTAGAGAGCTAGTACAACAGCATACTTAACAGCTTCGTAAAATTGACCTCCATTGTCAGTGACCTAATATTTAGAGCTGGTGGTGACAATGTACACTTACATTTTTACAAATATTTTGACCGAATTTGAGGAGCACTAGCTCCTCCTATGCTCAGTTTTCCGTGTTTGTAAGACAAAAAGTGAGGACAGAAAGGTGAAGACGCAAATTGTGATTGGCCGGAATGACATTTGTGATGATTTGATTGGCTGAGCACGGAATATGATGTACAAATGTATGATTTATGACAAGCGCACCCCTCACTTCACACAGCTGTGATTTTATTTTTCTGTACATCACACAAACGTCCCAAAGTCTATATTATTGAGTGGTGTGAAACACCACTCCTACAACCAGCTCTGGTGTGGACCCGAAACGTCCCGTGTCACACCCTGTCCACCGTAGACAGGTATGAAGTCATTTGAGTTCAAACGGGTAGGAATCATTACATAAGAGTCATGTGAAGACTAGTACGTAAAACGTTACATCAGACCAGTGCTGGACAGTGCGTATAAAAGGGTCCGTATAAGACCTCACACCACTCAGTTCACACGGGTGTGATTTTATAGTATATAGGAAGGGAAATTAAAAGATACCCATATTGCAACTGCCTGTATACTATGCAAACCTAGAAGAATAGTGCTGAAACCTGTGTAGGAGAGATTGATACAATGTTTTGGTTAGAAGAAAGTCTCCCTAGCATCACCTGGAAAGTGGAAACCCAAACCAAATCAACAAGGGAAATTAAACACTCTTCTTCAAATCATCCAACATCTGGAGCGGATGACAATCGATACAATGGTATTAATTGTTCGTGGCATTGGGGGCAGGGAAGCAATACAGCTTTTTTATGGTAAATGTCATCTAAATCCAAACATTTCCTCCTGAATATTCAGGCCATGTGAATACAATATTCATTTTGCTGCAGGAGAACAGTCGATGCATAACAATGAGATCCGCTAATGAAATCAACCATCAAGCTGAAGTACATACATATTAAACTGAGGTCCCGGTGTCATTTGCTTTTTGCATCGTTTGTTCTTTTTCCTCATTTCTTTCCCCTGACCTTTCAGTATTTTCTCCTACCTTGAATTTGCTTCAAACAAGAATGATGATTGCATATCACAGCTTCATTCAGCATATGCAGGCCAGAATAGCCCACATTTCTTACAGAATTTGGATTGTTTCTATAATACACATTTATCATACATCTTAAGCTGAGAGAACCTCATTCACATCGTAACGTGAATTTCACATTATGAATCAAGTGGCGCAAATGGAAAGAGACTAAAATAAACATCAATGAGATACCATGCTATATAGCAAAGTCTGGAGAAGCCATTAGGAGTAATCCATTAAAAATGTTAATGATCAGGTGTAGGTTAGACAGGTAGAGGTTCAGTCAAATCAATTATAATACTTGTTTGACAAGGCAAAAATGGATGGATGAAAACACTTTTCATGCAGTGGTTTTCCTGTACATAAGTGAATATATTATATACACTGCAGTTTAGTGTACATTTTATTCTCATGAACACCCTAATGGTCACACAGGATTACAACTAGGCTAGGGTTTAAAATTGGTGCATTGTTACAGAAAATCACGTGTCATAATAGTCTGCGATACTCATTAACTTCAAATTAAATGCACATGAGAAAATACAAATGCTAGGCCGCTGACCAATTTAATCAAAAGGGGATGGACCCAGATCTCCCTCAGTTGACGATGATAAAGTTCAGTTCAACCAGCCACACACTTGATCTCATCTTTCTGCACCAACAAAGGCTGCCTCACGACTGCACAAACAACCGTCTCCCCTAAAAATTGACATTTTAATCCTTTTCCACTTGCCTAGTAAACAATGGCAGTGAAGATAATTGATCAAAGTGCGCAGGGATCCCTGTGAGCGGCGGAAGGTCACCGCTCGCCAGCAGAGCTGATATGGGGAAAACAGCACTGATGTTCCCGAGATGCCATTTTTCTTTCCCTGACAAAGACTCCATCTGCCACGGAGACATTTGCAGCCTCCGAGTCAGAATATCAATGATTTCCAACCATTTGACATGTCTGCGTTCACCTTGGCGTCACCTCTACGTGCAACTGAGCGCTGACGGCACAGATCCTCTCTCTCGGTAGACACAGCAAGCTGCTGCCAGCATGATCCCTCATCCGGCTAAGTGGCATTTATGCAGCCCAAGGATGGAAAGCATTTTATTAGCATCGATATTATTTGAGCCCTTTCAGATCTGCGTTATGGGGTGGGGGAGGACGAGGCGTTTCTTCCTCACACTCACACGGTGGACATGGAAGAGCAAAAATGAGGGGTGAGAAGACGAACATTGAGCAAATGGACATGACAAACCCAGCAGGGATAGTCCGTTCATGGACCAAATTGTCAGAGGGCATTGCTTCTTTAGTATATTTATTTTGTACAACACAATATCTGTCCTGTTGTGTATTGATTTAGTCGGAGAGAGGAAAACAAAATCCCCTGGCCTCTGCTGGACTCTTTCTCTATGCCAGCAGTAAAAAAGTGAGTGAATTGCAGGCAGCTGGCCATAACTACGAAAGGATACGAAAGAAAATTCAATTTTCTTCCACGCCATCTGCGCACTACACCACAGAGAAGCCCTTATGCCTTATGGGTCTGCAATGCTCAAACAATATCTACTACGTAGGATTCTGCCACAACTATCCCGGGGCCCAAGCCTACCCTGACCTTTCACCCATGTTGGGGGTGGGGGGTAACACATGATTAATTCTACTTTATTGACAACAAATTAGCCTCTGTGGCTGCAGCTGGCTGGAGCTCATCCCTCAGCTTTAAATACCAACTGTGTAATTAGTCCCCTATAAGATCACAGTCAGCCAAATTTGAGTTTGACAATGCAGCTGTAAAATAAAACGGCCAAATCAAATCATCAGCTCAGGCTCAAAAGCAATAGAAATTCCACAACTTACTTGTAATTTTGTAATTTTATATATAATAATATTTATTCTCAAAGGGCCTCACGCATAGGAATATACTGTGCATCCATGACAGACCGGGTAGAAGAAGTAATCAATCCATGGGGGCCTCCATGACACATTTTGCTCAATATGAAGATGTGTTGCTTATGGTATCCATAACAAGCATCATCAGTTCCCAGGCAAAGTAAGTGGCTGTGAACATGAAAGAATGGCGCTTATGACCCATCTACACACAGCAGGGCGAATGGAGGACCAAATGCAACCGGCAACACATCAGATAGGATCTAAATGCTGCAGATGGCCATGTTATCAAGTCAGTGTTAGCCGATCACTCCACCAGCAACTGAAATGGCACTGACTCGGGAGGATAGCAAGGGAGGAGGGGTGCGAGACGACAGCAGCATCTCCGAAAAGTCTCTCTTCTTGACATGGAGGTTTAACAGTGGGGTCAGTGGGATCTGTTCTATCTGCTGGTGAGACAGCACTTAAGAGTGGAGGCCATGTGTGAGCCCCTGGTCCCCTCAACCCCAGCCCTCCCCCAGGCTGATCCCTGTTAAGAGGAAGAGCCACCCTGACACAAGCTGTGTGTGAAAATGTAGAGACCAGTGGAGAAGAGATCCAGTAGAACTAAGACAAATCATTTTATGCTTGGCTGTGCGTGGGTCTCAGCTACAAATATTTTCGGCATACAGCTAGATATAAACAAGGTATTATGACGCCATCAAGGCCCGCCAAAATGAAAATCAACTGACTAAAGATCTTTATATTTAGTCAACTAAAACTAGACTATAATCGACATCATTTCAGATGACTATAAATGACAAAAACTAAATGGAATTTTACTCAAAAGACTATGACATACAATCCAAATTTGCTGGAAAAATTAACACTGCGGTGAAGCCAGACACTCATGGGCATGGCACACGTTTCATTGAGCTACAGTACATCATTTCTCTATATAGTCTATTTGCCCTTCAGAAGAGAGGGGAATTACCCTTTCCGAGTTTCCGTCAGTGCACAAATAAGCACAAGGCCTGACATGTGTAAGCCACAAGCATGGGGAAGAGATTTAAGTCCTGAAAGTTTAAGCATTAGACCATTATATCAAAATAATTTATTATCCTCATCGCTTTTCTTCCCGGTTTTCTTCCCATTGTTTTATAATAATTACTTTTGTCATTTCACTTTCATATTACTGCCAAATTCCCTGCCACATAGAGTTTGCACTTATACTCCAATAATCCTTGCAGGGCCTGCAGTATCATGTATAAAGTGTATCCTAATAGTTGGAAGGGTTGCATGGCCATGTGACCCAAGTCTTTTTTAAACCATGTAATAAAGCTATACCACTTGCATTAGTTAATGATTTATCTCCGACAGAGTTCTTTTTTATCAATTCAGGATCACTTTCTATTCCACCCTCCATTTCTTTCAGCCCCTCTACACACACTACACAGCGCTTTGCTCAGACACTGAGCAGCAGGAAGAGTGCGGGCTCCAGTATTTACTGCCACCATCATATTGCACTGCCACAGCAATCTGTTAGCCATTCAGGGCCAGTCACAGAAAATAGCCTGCTCTTTGAAGCCACCACCGTTAACTGTAGGAGGTCATCAAATGTTTTAGTTGTTTTTCTTCTTCTTTTAAATCTTATTTTTTTTCTTCTTTTAAACACGCACGCACGCACGCACGCACGCACGACAACAGTGGTCATAGAGCTTCTGCTTCTATCTTTTTCCTCCGTTCCTTGGCCCACCAAGCTCAACGTGTTTCATCCTTGCATCTCCACTAAACTTCATGCCTTCACCACCCCAACAGTCATCTCCGTCAGACCTTTTTCTAATCATGTCTCACTTTGTCACATCTTAACACCCTATTCTCCTAAGTTCAGCTCTTCCTCGCCACACCGTTTCCCTTTTTCTCATCTTCTCGTTTTTCCACCCCCAGCCAGCTGCCTCTTTGGTGGAAGTGTTGTGGGGTGGGGCCCGTAGGTAAACTGGAGGTTACTGATAACAACCGTAGTAAATCCTGTGAGGTTTCTATTACACCCACAGGACGGCCAGCCTCAGAGATGATAGGATTCCTCCAGGCCGGCTCATTTTCCCCATTGCCGTTCCAGCACAGTTAGTCGGCATTGCGTGACCTCTCCCCTGCCAGGGTCAACCGCATAAACATTCTAATAGGCTTTTCCTGTGGATCAGGTAGTAGATGTCTTCTTGCCTCTACAGCGGAGGTTCAACATTGAGCAAGGCATGTGAACAATTTCATTATTTCACTTCAGAGTTTTTTCTTTAATCGACTCCACCTTTGGAGGTAAAGAGCGTGTCTAGTTTGCACCGTGTGGACTTTGTGCGCCAAGATTGTTCACATTTCACAGAAGCACAATAAGCAGCCAAGTGGAAAGGGGAAGTCCAATAATAACATTGTCCTGCTACCCGTGAAATGTACTAGACTAGAGCCTACCTGACACCTGTATCTGATGCCGGATTAAAAATCGACTTGGAGAGAGCAAAACAAACTCACTTGTTTTAGGTACGTATTGTACAGTCAGTCACATGCATTGTTTCAGTGGAAGTCTGGAGAACTGTACATTCTCAACGTGAAAATAAAAAACATGCATGGTACTACAAATAACTCAAACAATGTTGTAGTAATTGCAACAGTCAGAGGAGAGCTGTACAGTTCTGTAAGTCACACTTTCTTATAGGAGTGGAACTGTGGCTTAAAGATCCCTACTGACACTGTCAAGAGGGAAACAATACAATTTACAAAGGCAGCCAAGCAACAACTGTTCAAAGCTAGTGTATGCAGAGTGGCTCTTCAAATATAAAACAGAAAGGCAAAGAACAGTTCAAATCCCACCAATTATCGCATGTATGGGTGACAGTAATTTATTTAAAAATAACCCAAAAGTCAAAACAAAAAAACTTACACAAATGATTAAATAGACAGACACTAATTCTATGCACGATGGGAACTAATTAGAAATCCACAAACTAAGAGCAAAGTGTAATGTAGTGCAAACTAATTCCATTAAAGAGGGACTTGTTAAATCTCAGCCTAATTGGAAATTTCTAATCCTGTACCTAACTAATACTTTTAAATTGAAGAGTTCCTCCCAGTCTGGCCCTTCCACTTCTTCCCTACAATATGTAATTTAACAAAGGTAAATGATTTTTGTAATGCAAAACGAGCAGAGCATCTTCAGAAAACACAGTTAAACTGTTTATACTGGCAGGTAGTTGAAGACCAGACAACTTACTGTAGGATACTGTCGTCAGTTCTGTGACATCACTGCTCTGCACCTGAAACACAAGACAACACTGTCAGCTTAATTGCCGGATTTTATTGATTTATTCATTCGGCATCATTCGGCTCTGAAAGCTCCATGAAAATAAAATAAAAATGCAAATTTGGAAGAGCCCGAGGCCCCAGGGGAAGATGACTTATCCATCCAGACATCAACAGCAACTCAAAGTACTGCAACACCAGGCCTTATGAAACACCAAAAATAGTAATTTGCATTAGACATGGACATGGTCAAATACACTCCAGAGAAAATTATACGCAGACTATTGAATGAGAACTACAGTAGCATATTGTATGTAGACAAGATTTTGCACTGAGGAGTCTAGTAAGTGGCACGCTTTCTACAGTGTTCTACAGAACAGCTTATGTAGACATACTGGTAAGTACTTCAATATTTCTCTCTCTCTCTCTAGAAAATGCATCTCGAGCTAAGCATTGCATCTTCAGCTGAAGCTTCTGTCTTGAAATTAGTCCAAGTACAGCCATACCACACTATAAGCCATTTCTAACAAGCACCCTCTGCCAAAGCAACTATCATGCTCAGGAGATTTTATCACAAGAACGACAACACTTGTGTAAGCACAGCAAACATTTCTGACCAGCCAGCAAATTTCTACTATTTACGCATTTCCATCTGGGTTCATTTTGTTTGGAATGTGAAGGAAATGAAGTGCTAGGCCAGTTTTACACCAGTGTCAGCAACAGACGCTGTACACTATGCGATTTCCAGCCTCAACGCATCACTCAAATATCCTTAGTCCAATCTGTCTTAAACATTGCAGACCTACAATGAGATGTCCCATATTGTAATGGATTGCCAAATCTAGTTGAGACTACTGATAATGCCAAAGATGATCATAAATTAATCATGATGATCAATAATGCTCAGCCACTGGACAAAAAGAGGTTTTGTCATGTATTTAACCTACCTTTTTTCCTTGATAAAGCTCTATTAATAATGCCTCTCTAGGAAGTGACTGCTTGCTACTGAGGAAGTCAAACAAGGTACCCCTCATGTTTTTCATGCAAGTTCAGGCTATTTGCCTTCATTTGTTGCAATCTGGCTTTGATTGCTGTAGGCATTTGCCTATATTCTCCTTTCGAAATGGCTTCAAGCCAATTAATGGAGTCGAAGGAATTAGTCCTCTTGTCTCACTGAAAGAAGGGGGTTTTATTCAGTGAGACACTCAGCCTGCGTTGCCTTTTTAATAAACCTATCCTGGATATCCGTAATCCTCTATTGATGTGGGACTCTCTCTTTCTGTGATCCAATCTCCCCATCCCCACCCTGCAATTACACTACTGGCACAAACTCTCAGGTTACATATAACACAGTAAAGTTTTACACATGACAACCATGAGAGCAGGGATAGTAACTATCACATATTCCCTTGTGTTTTCCGCTGTGAAGTGAGATGTGTGGAAATGAAAACCATCTGAGGAAAACATGAGAACACATGTTAGGAAAGGAAACACATAATGGCTAATGGAAAATAATGTTTTTAAGTTGGATAAAGGCATGTCTATGAAAATATAGGCCTAGTGGAGGCTTTTACAAGTAAATTAATATATATATTTTTTTAAGTCTTAAAGGGTCGATAAAACGGAATATTTATTCTATTCTATTTTTTTCTTAAATTTCCATTTGACTGTTTGTTACTGACTGCATCTATTTGCATTTTGTAGTAATTTGTAGTAAACAGAATAATATTTTTGAATTGCTGTCCCGATGGTAAAACAGAAAACGAATGTTGTCATGTCCCAAACTCTTCTCCGTTCTGGATCCAAGATTATGGAATGCACTTCCCATTGCAATCAGAACTGCAGACTCACTCCCAATCTTCCGCCGTAGTCTGAAAACCCACCTCTTCAGACTCCATCTTAGCCTGTAGCACTTGCCGTAGAACTTGCCCTAGCCTTGATGACCATACAGGCATATGCATATGCTCAATCAGGGCTTGACACTAACACTTGCCCGGGGCAAGTAAAAATAAATGGTCGGGCAAGTGAAGGTTCCTACCTGGTTGCCCGAACGGGCAAGTGTGCATTTTGAGTGGGGATAAACAACCGTCTTAGTTCGCTATAAACACAACACTAGATATCTTGAACAAACGGTGGTCATTTGCCACCGCGCATTCCGCGTCTTGCGGATGCAGGAACGACTGATTTACATAACTTGATTGTTTACTGTAGCAGATTCCAGTAGCAGATTCCAGTGATATAAACATAGTTTTCAACTAGGAAAGGCAACGTTTCAAGCATGCAAGTAGAAAGTAAAAAATAAGTAAATAAATTGAACAGTAATGCAAAATATACGCTATATTTTGGGGGCAAGTGGCCATGAGCTGAGGGCAAGTAGAACATGACCTGTACTTGCCCGACGGGCAAGTGCCTCTGAGACCTTAGTGTCAACCCCTGTCAATTTATGTAACTTTGATAGCATTTTATGTAGACATAATAGCACTTTATAGTGTATACGCATATTTTCATTAAATTCAGAAATTCCACTGTTAGGTTCTTTGTTCTTATGTATATGATTCATGATGACAATTTTAGGTTCTTTGTTCTTATGTATATGATTCATGATGACAATTTTTATGTATTTGATGTATTACCATGTTTTTGTTCTTGCTTGTGGCCACAATAATCCAGCGCCAGCCCCCTTTGGCCTATTAAAAATGACTGGACATAGAATGTGATGTCTAACCTGAAAGGATCTGAATGTAGAAGTGTGAGATCCCTGCAGTACATCTGGACGTGTTTGTCATGTTTGCCATGCTCAGTCCCGTTCAACTGATGAGGATGTTGTGTAAAGCCAGACTGATGCCACATATACTAATCCTAAACCATGGACCGATTTTCTAGACTTTTATATTTTTCTAAAAGTTACTATTACAGAAATATACCAGGAAAGACCTTTT